>WAAF01005903.1:152781-191766 GCA_013400475.1 Tricholaema leucomelas
GGCTCCAGAACTGCACCCAGGACTGCAGGTGGGGTCTGAGGAGAGCAGAACCAAGGGGCAGAATCCCCTCCCTTGCCCTGCTGCCCACACTGCTCTTGCTGCAGCCCAGCACAGGGCTGCTGTCTGGGCTGCACTCCCACTGCAGGCTCATGCCAGTTGCTTCACAGCCAGCCTGCAGTGTGCTGAGCACACCTTGCCTGGGCTGCAGGTCAGGTGAGAACTTCTTCATCAGCTCATTTCATGACCCCCAAGCCAGAGGGCTCCAGGGGCTGCTGCAGCTGCTGCTGCCAGAGGAGGGTCCCTTGGTGTTCCCAGCAACCACATGACTGATCCAGGCTCTCCTTGTCCCAGCTCCTCCTGCTGCCAAGCAGAGATCAAAGCTCTGCTGAACAGAAGCCCCGGCTGGGGCTGAGCCGGGGGGGAGCTTCTGCCCAGACCCCCTGCTCCCACCAGGTTCCTGCTGGGGAAGGTACAAGGTGCACTTCCTCTCCTCAGATGTTTCCTGAGCCAGGCAGCAGCTGTTTCCTGTACTAAATAGGGCAGAGTGAGGTTGCCAGGCTGCTGTGCCTCCTCTCTTGCCCAGGGAGGACCAGCCTGTGCCCTTCCTCTGCCTCTGCCCTGCACTAGCACAGCTTTGCCCCCAGCCCAGGGGTGCCTTAGGGGGCTGCATCCCTATTCACACCCTGCAACATCCTTCCACGGGCACTCAGCTCTTCTCCCACTACCCTCCTTCAGCCCCCAGCATCAGGAAGCCCTGGGCTGGAGGATTTTGCAGCTTGCAAAGTGATTAAACCCTCCCTGCAACCAGGAGCCAGAGGGGGCTGGAGTGTGGGATCAGGGAGTGTTCTGGCGTGGAAAACAGCTCTGCCCTGCCCTGATCACTGCTGAGTTATGGGCAGCCAGCCCCGGATCCTGATCAAAGGGCTCCTGCCTTCACTCCTCTACCAAGCTGCTCCCCTGGAGGTGCTCCCACCGAGAGGCTTAGGGGACATATGGTGGGGCTCAGGCAGCAGAGCTCTGCCCACTCCCAGCTCATCACTGCTGCTGGCTGTGGGCACATGAAGATCACATCCAGCCACCCTGTGCCTGATCCCTCTGCTGCTTGTGGCACTCTGGCTGCACTGTCTGGATGCTTTCTCCTGCCTCAGACAGTAACATTTCTTGATGCAAAAAGCTGCACAGCTACAGAGCAAAGGCAGAGAGCCTGTGGGACATCTCAGCAGCCTGCTCGGGGCGAGTGGGAGTGTGCCATGGATTTGCTGCCACACCAAAGTACCCACCCGAGAGCAGGCTGCAGCTGGGGCAGTTTGTGAGCCAGCCCTGCAAGGCTTGGGGTCAGCTGAAGCTTTGGAGGCAGTTTGTGAGCCAGCCCTGCAAGGCTTGGGGTCAGCTGAAGCTTTGGGGCAGTTTCTGGGCCAGCCCTGCAAGGCTTGGGGTCAGCTGAAGCTTTGGGGCAGTTTGTGAGCCAGCCCTGCAAGGCTTGGGGTCAGCTGAAGCTTTGGGGCAGTTTCTGGGCCAGCCCTGCAAGGCCTGGGGTCAGCTGAAGCTTTGGTGGCAGTTTCTGGGCCAGCCCTGCAAGGCTTGGGGTCAGCTGAAGCTTCAGAGCAGAACTTTCAGCTGGTGTTACTCAGCGGCGGTGCCTGCAGAGCTCTGTGAGAAGAAGGCTCCAGGAGGAGCCCCGGGGCAGGTGGGGCTGTGTGCCAGGGCAGCTCCCACAGGGCACAGCCCAGGGATGTCCTGGTTGGATGGGGTTAAAGAGCCTTTGGGAGCTTGAGCACTTGATGGAATTGCCATTTTAAGGCTGTAGTCAGTTCCTCGGTTCTTGGATGGTTCCAGTGAAAGGCTTCCAGCTATTCCCCAAGGGTCCTCCTACATCCTGGTGAGATAAGGATCAGGAAGGGAAGGTCTATCTGCAATCCCAGCTGCAGCTTGGAGCACAGATTCCCTTTTCCCATCGAGGGTGGAGGGGAGGAGAAGAGATCTTCTGGAAAGGTAAAGAGAGGAATAAAGGAAAATCATTTCTGAGCGACAGAGATGCAGAGAGGAAACTCCCACAAGGATGATCTGCTGGGAGCCAACCAACAGCCACAACAGCTGTGCTCTGGTGGGGCAGGGAGAAGGCAGCAACAGCTCTGCCTCTACACCCTGCTGGGTGCTCCCAGTCGTCCCCTGGAGCTGGTGCCCTCATGGTGCCCACACAGTGCCCCATGTGCCCCAGCTGCAGCTGAGCCTCATCACTTACACATCGCTGCACTGAGCAATCATTCCTCTTTCCTTACTCCTGGTCTTGTGCCAGGAGGTGTGGAGGAGAGGGTGTTTTTTTCAGGGACTTATTTAACATTTAACTTGAAGGGAAAAAAAGACCAAGGAGCACCTCCTAAGCCAAGCAGCAGCTCCTGAGCCTAAGGAGTGGGCAGAGCTTGTCCTGCCTCCCCCTGCCTTGGGAGGAAGAGGAAGCGAAAGCAAAGCAGAGAGGATGTGAAGGAGGAGCAAGGTCACATCTGGGTTCACAGGCACTGACCATGGGCTGCTCATTAAGGAGGCAGAAGGAGTGGCAGTGCTGACTGCTGTCATGGCACTGCTCCGTGCCTCAGTTTCCCCATCCAGAGAAAGAGGAGGCTCCATCTGGTCCTGGTAGGGTGCTGCCAGCTGGGAAAAGCTGGGCAGGAGCAGAGTCCTTTTGGTTTCCTTCTGAAACCTCCCTCCTGGGCACCTGCCCCTCTGGATATGTGGGCACAGGGATGTCAGGGAGAGGCTCTCAGGATTTCTCACGAGTGGAAAAACCTAAAGCAAACTCCCCCAGTATGTGTTCAGCTTTGCTGGAAGACAGAGTTCAGTGTCCTTGGAATCCAGATCTTGTTCCAAAGATGATTTCAGCTCCTGTCAAAAGCAAACAGCCAGTGAAGAATCCGATCTGGGAAGCTTTTCCTCCCTTCCACATCCCGTTCCTGCAGACTGAACCGTGCTGGACACCAGGGGGGTTCCTCCCGGTGACTCAACAGCCAGAGCTGGTGCCAAGGTGTCTGTGCTGCTGAGAGCTCCCCAGCCCACAGCACAGCCTCAGTCCTGGATGTAGTTCAGAGCAGCAGAACCGGAGAGGCTGCAAAACGCTGCTCTTGGTGAGCCCAGCAGCGGCTGGAGCTGCCAGACGGTGCTGAGAGATGTTGCAGTGCCCACAGCAGCCAGGATCTGGCCATGGGTGGCCATGTGGATGCTCCCACCCTGTGCACCTGCTGGCCCCCAGACCTCTGCATCACTGCTCTGCACCCCTGGGGAGAGCAGGGCAGGTGTGACCAGTCCATGGCATGGGCATTAGCCCAGAGCCTGGCAGCTGGAGAGAGCAGGGTGGTAACAAAGGGCATCAATGCCCCGAGGACCATGGCAGGTACAACCTGCACCCCTGGGGTTCTCTCCTGGGAGGCAGCAGTTTGTGGCTCTGCCTGATTCCTCAGGGAACACTGAGAGTGCCCTGGGCAACTCCTGCAGAGCCAGCTCAGCCCTCCTCCCTGCTGCTTGATCCTGCCAGTGGGAGTGGAGCAACCAACACCACTGCCAGGGCTGCAGAGGGCATTGCAGTGGGGAGAGCACACACTGCCAACCTGCTGGGTGCAGGGAAAAATGGCCTCCAACCCCACATCCCCTCCCTGGGTGAGCAGGGACACTGGCAAGAGCCCAGCAGTCTGCCAGCTCCTGCCCCACAGCTGCTGCAGGAAACTCTTCTCTCCTTTTAAGTTCAAGGGGCTGGGGAAGCTCTGCAGCAGCAGGCAGCTCCATGTATGGGGATGGCATTGTCCCTTCCCTGGGAGGCTGCTCACCACAGCTGCTGCTCTGTGGGCACAGCTGGCCATGCTCACCACCCTGTGCCAGGGCAAGGGGAGAGGCTGCTCCAGAACTGAAACCAGCACTGGGCAAACAGCAAGAACTGGTGGTGGTGGTGATGCTGCTGCTCCCGGGCTGGTTTTGCTGGGCTGGATGATGTGGGTTTGGATTTCAAACCTCCTGAAACCTGGGAGTGAGTGTGTGGCTGTCTGAAACCTGGGAGTGTGTCTGTCTGTCTGTCTGTCTGCCTGCTCGGCTCCTCCAGGGGAGCAGTGCCTGTGTGGGAGGGAGCTGGAGCTGCCAAACCAGAATGGCTCAGTGGGATTGCCCAGCAGAGAGCTGAGACGAGGCTCTGCTGCAGCTTGGAAATGGTTCCTTGGTTGTCAGCCCCTGGGAATCCAGCTTCAGGCAGGGACTTAGAGAGTCACAGAATCAGCCAGGTTGGAAGAGAGCTCCAAGCTCATCCAGCCCAACCTAGCACCCAGCCCTGGCCAAGCAACCAGACCATGGCACTAAGTGCCCCAGCCAGGCTTGGCTTCAACACCTCCAGGAATAGTGACTCCTCCACTTGATGGTCTTGAAGGGCTCCCAAGGGATTCCAGCACCCTGTCAGTGCCTCTCAGGATTAGTGGCTTTTGTAATTGGAGTTTTCCAATGGTTTTCCCTTGGGTGGCAGGTGTGCAGTGGGGCAAGCACAGCCAGGGCAGAGCAACCAGCACAGGATCCCATTGCAAGCCAAATCCACTCACCCACAGGGCAGTGACCTTTCCCAGGCTGTGGGAGCAGGGATTCCCCCCCCAACCCCCTCATCCAGCAACCCCTGCCCAAGGCTGCTCCCTCCTCCCAAAGCACCTGGGGCCACGAGTAGAATATTTTTGTTCCCAGAAGCTCCTCTCTAGCATCCTGCAGAGCAGCTCAGAGCCATTATCCCCCCAGCCACAGCAGTTTAGAGCCTTCACCTCCTGGGTAACAGGAGAAATTCCCTCTGCCAGGGGAGGTCTAGGCTGGATGTTAGGAGGAAGTTGTTGGCAGAGAGAGTGATTGGCATTGGAATGGGCTGCCCAGGGAGGTGGTGGAGTTGCCATCCCTGGAGGTGTTGAAGCCAAGCCTGGCTGGGGCACTTAGTGCCATGGTCTGGTTGCTTGGCCAGGGCTGGGTGCTAGGTTGGGCAGGATGAGCTTGGAGCCCTCTTCCAACCTGCTTGATTCTATGATTCTTTCCCATGGGGCTCTGGGCAGGCTCTGGGCAGGTGGCAGCAAATGTGGGATCCAGCCAGAGCTTGGTGCCCACTGTGCCCCCCAATATCACCACCCACCAAGGACTTTCCTGCACGGCACAGAACTTCCTCTCCCTGCTCCTTCATTAGAGATTGTTTTAAAACTCCATAAAAATAGCCTGGAATAAATCCTGGGGAGATGAAAGGCAGGGCTGAGCTGGCAGGAGGCTCTTGGAAGAGGCACTGTTTATACAGACTGCCTGGCTGGCAGCAGAGGAGCAGCTTGGATGCTTTTGAAACTCTGCTGCTGATCAATTTTGCATCTAAGAACAGTGAGGCTGGAGGAGGCAGAGCAGGGTGAGCAAGACACCAGAGCCAGGGGCTTGACTTCTCAGCTCTTCTCCTTTGACCACCAGCAAAACATTGAGCTCCAGGGGACTGCAACTTGCAGTAGCTTCTTTCTCTTCTCTGCATCTGGGTTGAGGCAATCCCAAGCACAACTCCAGGCTGGGCAGTGAGTGGCTGGAGAGCAGCCTTGAGGAGAGGGACTTGGGGGTGCTGCTGGACCAGAAGCTCAACAGGAGCCAGCAGTGTGCACTTGCAGCCCAGAAAGCCAAGCAGAGCCTGGGCTGCAGCAGCAGAAGTGTGGCCAGCAGGGCCAGGGAGGGGATTCTCCCCTTCCACTCCACTCTGCTGAGACCCCACCTGGAGTACTGCATCCAGTTCTGGAGCCCCTGGGACAAGAGGGATGTGGAGATGCTGGAGCATGTCTAGAGGAGGGCCAGGAGGATGCTCAGAGGGCTGGAGCCCCATAAGAGTGGGGGTGCAGGGAACTCTCAGACCATCACATGAGCTCACCTACTCCAGAGGTGCCCGGGGCTGGATGGGGACAGTCACCTTCAGCCTGGCTGGCTGCATGATGAAGGGATCCTGCTGCAGCTGGTGGAGATGAGAGATGCTCAGCCTCTGCAGAAAGTTCTTTGCATCTTTAGCAGGAATTAAAGCCAGGAAAGCCCCAGGGAGAGCAGTGGAACCCTGTGGCCAGGTGAGCAGGGCTACAGGAGCAGCAGCATGAGAACTGTGCACAGTTTGGGCTCTCTCCAGGCAGCCACACAAGCTGCTGGGGACCTCATGCCATGCTGTGCCTCCTCCAAGCAGCAGGGAATGTGGGTCTGGATGCTGCTAAAGTCCCGAGGGGCACAGATGAGTGTCTGGGGGGTTTAATCAAGTCCCATCACCCCTTTCCTGGCTCTCTCCATCCCCTCCACTGCCTTGGTCGTTTCCTTTTGCCAAGCGCCCTCCTGCCCTGCAGCTGCGAGGAGCCTGGTGGAAGAGTCACCCACCGTGGAGTGTCACCCACCTGAGGCACTGGGGATCCCTGGGGCAGGACCAGCAGGATTTTGGTTGCCACAGGGATGAAGGCTGTGGGCTCCAGGCTTTTCTTTGCTCCATCCTTTCCCTGGGTCTGGCTTCTTCCCTGCAGTGCTGTGTGGAAGTCTTCTGCTGTGGGCAAGTCCTGCAGGATGAGGGATGTCTCAGTGTCACCTACGTCTGAAACATGACTCACTCTCTGACTGGCACCCCCAGGCTAATTCATCCTTGGCAGCAGAACCACCTGTAGTGGGGGGAGCTTTTACTTCCCCTGGATCAAGTGTTGGGGTTTGGGTTTTTTTCTTTCCCCTGCCTTTCCTTCTCTGTTCGAAGCAAGACCTTATTTATAGCATGGCCATTTATGTCTGGGTAAGCCCAGAGTGGCCCCAATGGCTTAAAGGGATTTACTCCAGATTTGCAGGGGTGTAATGAACAGGGGGATTTGGTCCTGGCTGCACTAATCCTCCCCGAGGCTTTCCCCAAGGCACAGGAAGTCACATGGAAAGGAGCAAACAAAACCCCACAGGTCCCTTTTGAGGGGGATAAGGAAGCTGATGGCTGCAGAACCAGAGAGGCACAGGGTGCTGAGGTGTCCACAGGGTCACTGCTCCCCATGTCTCCAAGGCAACTGCAGTGTCCCCAAGCCCCTCATGGTGTCCTCAAGCCCCTGTGCCGCACTCAAGCACTCGTGGTATGAAATTCAACGAGGGCAAGGGTAGAGGCTGGCACCTGGGGAAGAACAGCCTCAGGGAGCAGGATAGGTTGGGACTGAGCTGTTGGAAGGCAGTGCAGGGGCAAAGGATCTGGGGATCCTGGTGTAAGGGAGGTTGAGCATGAGCCAGCAATGTGCTCTGGGGGCCAGGAGGGGCAATGCCCTTCTGGGGTGGATTAGAAGGGCTGTGGGGAGTAGGTTGAGAGAGGTTCTCCTGCCCCTCTGCTCTGCCCTGCGAGGCTGCATCTGGAGTGCTGTGTCCAGTTCTGTGTCCCACCCCAGTTCAAGAAGGACATAGAACTGCTGGAGAGAGTCCAGCACAGAGCCACAAAGATGCTGAAGGGAATGGAACAGCTCTGTTAGGAGGAGAGCCTGAGGGAGCTGGGGCTGGGAGCTTGGAGGAGCCTGAGAGGTGACCTCAGCAGTGGTTATCACTGTGTGCAGGTGAGTGGCAGGAGGCTGGAGCCAGGCTCTGCTGGGTGATGCCAGTGCCAGCACCAGGGGCAGTGGTGGAAGCTGAGGCAGAGGAAGGTTCAGTTAAACATGAGGAGGATTTTTTCCCTGTGAGGGTGACAGAAGCCTGGCACAGGCTGCCCAGGGGGGTTGTGGAGTCTCCCTCTCTGGAGATATTCAAAACCCTCCTGGATGTGTTCCTGTGTGATCTGCTGTAGGAGATCCTGCTCTGGCAGGGAGTTGGACTGGCTGAGCTTTGCAGGTCCCTTCCAGCCCCTGACACTCTGTGATTCTGAGATCATTGAGTCCAACCACCCCCCCCAAGCACCAGCTCAGAGAGGAGGAGACCCCATGAGGGTCAGTGCTCATCTCACAGCCCTACAGCAACAGCTTCCCAGGACAGAAAACAAGAGAGGGTCACAAATAAAGAGGAGGAAGGGAAATATTTTGCTCTTTATTTGCTCAGAGATGGTAGTGAGACCAAACTGTTCTGAAGGAAGTGGTGGTGAGAGGATAGAAGGTGCCTGGAGCCTCCCCAGGATTTCAGCTGGACCATGCTCCACAAACAGGAAGGTGAGCTGGAGGCAGCCAGCTTGGGAGGCTGCCAGGGTGCAGGTTCACCAGGAGGCTCCTCAGGAAGGAAGCATCATTTGTACCTTTTTATTTTGAGTTCCTATCTATTTGGCCCCAGCTGCTTCCATGATGGCTGCTGAAAAACTGAGGCTTCTTTTGCCCCACCATTACCTCAGAGATGTTATTTGGTCCCCCAGGGCAGGAAAAGAAAGGATTAAAAGGAAGGATTTCATTTTCTTTCCTGTGGGTTTGCAGTGCAACACTCACAGGTCTCTCACTAGAGTAGAGAACTAATGACACTCATTGCCAGGATTGCTGTCCTGATCTGGGGGGATAGAAATGCTTCAATCCACAGCTTTGGAATCTCCTAAGGATGCACTGGAGCTGAGCTGTTGGTGCTGGAGGAATCACCACACACTTAGCCCCCACTGAAAGGGAATTTCATCTGAGTGTATCGTAACAGCACAGCTTTTGTGACCTGTTTTGTGCAGCCTTACAGCATCTCAGGGCCCTGGAAGGAGCTGGGAGGTGATGGGATGGCAGGGTTGATGGAAGGTTCACAGGCTCACAGGATGTCAGGGGTTGGAAAGGGACCCAAAGAGATCATCCAGTCGAAGCCCCTGCCAGAGCAGGACCACACAATCTAGCTCAGGGCACACAGGAACACATCCAGACAGGCCTGGAAAGGCTCCACAGAAGGAGACTCCACAACCTCTCTGGGCAGCCTGTGCCAGGGCTCTGGGACCCTTCCAGGCAAGAAGTTGCCCCTTGTGTTGAGCTGGAACCTCCTGTGCTGCAGCTTCCATCCATTGCTGCTTGTCCCATCCAAGGGAGCAGTGAGCAGAGCCTGTCCCCCCCCTCCTGGCCCACAGCCCTCAGAGAGTTATAGACATTTATTAGATCCCCTCTCAGTCTTCTCCAGACTAAGCAGCCCCAGGTCCCTCAGCCTCTCCTCACCAGGCAGTGCTCCAGACCCCTCATCATCCTCATAGCCCTCCCTTGAACTCTCTCCAGCAGATCCCTGTCCCTCTGAAACTGAGGAGCCCAAATCTGAAGGCAGTACTCAAGATGAGGTCTCACCAGGGCAGATCAGAGGCAGAGAAGAACCTCCCTTGATCTGGGGGACACATAAGCATGGCATTATTTGGCTGAAGATCTTTTCTAACCCAATCCTTTCTCTGCTTCTCTCTCTCCTTGACCCTGCTGTGAGAGGACCTGCAGCAGGAGCAGACTGATCCATTGCCCAGCACTGCCCCTTTCTGCTGCACACCAGCCACTGTTTGACTGCCTTATCTTGTAGAAGTTTAATCTGTGGAGGAAATCCTGTCCCCCACTTTGCCTGCCTGGCCCTGGCCTGGCCTCCACAGCCATTAAGGCAGGAAGGATCTGCAGAGCAGCCTCATTACCAGCAGCCTGCTGAGCACACGGCCAAGGGTCCGGGGCAGGTAACAGGGCACAGGGAGGGCTCACAGCCCTGCAGGTTCCTTGGTTACCCAAGGCAAACACCTTGTAATCAGCTCTTAAAATAACAAAGCCACTGCCAAATGGACAGTTTATGGCCACCTCGAGCTGCAGCCTGGCAGGCTCCTTGCCATCGTGGGGAGCAGAGCCTCAGAGGGCTCTGCTGGAGATGTGCCCACACCAGACCCAGCTTTGTAAAGCCAAGGAGCTCTCTGCCCTGCCCAGCACCCTCTGGGGCCAGCCTGGCCATGCTGGGATGCAGCTTGGAGGGAGTGGATCAGTCTTTGCATTTGGAAGGGTGGAGAAGCCACAGATCTCACCAGCACCACCCAGGGCTGCCAGCCCACCTAGTCCCAGGGCTGCATCTTGCTTGTGCTGTGAGACCTTCTGGCCCCAGCTCCATGTGCTGGGAGATGTTCTGCCGTCCACAACTGCCTTGTCCTGTGGAGTTGCTTTTTCTTGGGTGGGCATTTCAAAGCTGCAATTAGCTCATCTCTAACCCCTCTTAAAGCAGCTTCAGTCATTTCAAGCCTCTTCTCAGAAGATTGTAAGGGCAGGTGGAAATCTGCTGATTCTCACATCCAGTTTGAAGTGTGGACCAGGACTCAGCTCCAAATCAGAGGCTCCACCACCTGATGGGGCAGTAGCAGCGGGCAGCAGCAGGAGGCTTGCTCTGTAAGGACCTGAGGTCACACACAGGTCACTGCACAGAGAGATGTGGTGACACTGGAAGAACCACAGCAAGCACATGTCTTGGCAAGGTATTACTCGTTCTCCCTCTGCATCAAAGCTCAGGGGAAAGCCCCTGTGTGTACTGGCAGGACACCTGGGGAGGCAGCAGAAGAGACCAAGCCCCAGCAGAGCCAACGCTGATGACCTGCTGCCATCCCACTGGTGCTGAAGCTGCTGCATGCCTGGAAATTCCCAGCTGGAACAACAGGGAGGCTACGGAAGGGATGTTCATGGCTCTTGGCCAGCCTGGAAAGCAGGCTCCGAGCTCGGGATCAGTGTGGAGGGGCTGCAGCCTGCTCTCAGCTGCCCCTTTGTTTGCTGCCAAAGGATGGAGGGCACAGAGCAGAGCAAAGGAGCTGCTGGAAGGGCTGGGGAGCCCTGGCACCCTCCCGGTGGTGACAGGAGCCATCAGTGAGAACCTGTCAGTCTGGTATGTGGCACCTCACCGCAGCACAGGGTGCAGGCAGTAAAAGCAGAGATTGGAAGGGCTGATATCCCTCTGTGGTTTCTGCAGCTCTGGAAGGTTTGTGTTATTAAGGTAACTCCAAGAACTGGCAGCAGGAGCTTGCTGCACACTCTGGTATCTCAAACAAGCTGGCAGTTCTGGGGAGGATCTCTCACTGCTTCAAGGAGCTGTGAGACCTCCTGGCAGATTTTGTCTCCATCCCCACTGTGCTCCTTGCTGGGGAAAACAGCCCTGGGAGCAGCTCCATTCCAGTCCTCCCCAAGGGAGACACCACAGCAGTGACTTGCTCCTGCTGGATGGCCAAAGCAGGGCTCACATCCACACACCTGGTTTGGTAGGAAGCCAAGAAACTTAAATGACCCAAAATCCAGCTTGTTTGCCTCCAGGCTGCTCTGGTCATTGCTGTGCTGTGTGCTGTGGGGTCACTGGGGTCAGCTGCTTGGCTTAAGTGCTGATAGAATCATAGAATCAAGCAGGTTGGAAGAGACCTCCAAGCTCCTCCAGTCCAACCTAGCACCCAGTGCTGTCTAATCTACCAGATCATAGCACTAAGTGCCCCAGCCAGGCTTGGCTTCAACACCTCCAGGGACAATTTCAGAGTTGTTGCACATCTCCTTGCAGCATGGAGATTGCCACCAAATGCTGCTGTTAGGAAATGCTCCATTTGGACTGGGCTCAGTTAGTGGCTTTGCAAATCCAAGCACAGCTGACTGGTGAAGGGAATGGAGATGGTGCAGCTGCATCCCTTATGAGGAGGACTCAGGATGGGGAGGACACAGTGGGGTGACGAGGATGCAGCAGCCACTGCCACAGAGCCACAGCAAAGAGGAGGAGGACTGAGGATGGGGAGGACAGAGTGGGGTGAAGAGGATGCAGCAGCCACTGCCCCAGAGCCACAGCAAAGAGGAGGAGGACTGAGGATGGGGAGGACAGAGTGGGGTGAA
The DNA here is from genome assembly GCA_013400475.1 of Tricholaema leucomelas. Taxonomy (NCBI): domain Eukaryota; kingdom Metazoa; phylum Chordata; class Aves; order Piciformes; family Lybiidae; genus Tricholaema lacrymosa; species Tricholaema leucomelas. The sequence continues at coordinate 164,529 of WAAF01005903.1, forward strand.
GAGGACGCAGCAGCCACTGCCCCGGAGCCACAGCAAAGAGGAGGCCTCAGGATGGGGAGGACAGAGTGGGGGGAAGAGGAGGCAGCAGCCACTGCCCCGGAGCCACAGCAAAGAGGAGGCCTCAGGATGGGGAGGACAGAGTGGGGTGAAGAGGATGCAGCAGCCACTGCAAAGAGCGCCCAGATGCATCCGCTGGACGCTGCCTGTGCCTGCAGCACAACTCGCTGCAGGGAGCCAGCCCTCAGGCAGAGACAGTTCCATTAATGCAGAAACAAGCAGCAAGGGGGGGGAAAAAAAAATCTCTGCATCACCAAGAGCCTTTTTCTGCTGTTGCTGAGTCCTGGGAGAGAGCTGCCGCAGCTCCAGTGCTGCAATCTGTGCCGGCTGCCCTGTTCTGCAAACCCATCTGCTCTGCTTCTCACATCAGATGCAAGAGATTTTCTCCTTGCTCATTTCTAGGGCTAAACTCTGCCTGCTAGCTGAGCTCCCTCCAAACCCCATCTGCTGTTATTTATACAAACACTCTGCTTCCCGAAGGGCAACAGAGGAAAAGTGATGAAAACCAAAGAACCCCTCCCAAGTGTTCCTGAGGTGTAACCGGGCTGGGTTTGTGCCACACGTGGCTGCATCAGCAGCACACAACCAACCCAGTGACATGAGCTGGTTACACAGCTTCAGAAGAGTTCACCACCTTCCATCATGCTTGGCTGCAGAAAGGCAGAGCAGGGGAAGGGAATGGGGATGGTGCAGCTGCACCCCTTGTGAGGAGGACTCAGGATGGGGAGGACACAGTGGGGTGAAGAGGATGCAGCAGCCACTGCCCCAGAGCCACAGCAAAGAGGAGGAGGAGGACTCAGGATGGGGAGGACACAGTGGGGTGAAGAGGATGCAGCAGCCACTGCCCCAGAGCCACAGCAAAGAGGAGGAGGAGGACTCAAGATGGGGGTACTGGATGAAGAGGACACAGTAGCCACTGCTGATGCAGGTGCCCAAGTGCCATGGGATGGCCCTGCCCAGCCCTGGTTCTCTTGCCTATGACTCTGAGGGCTGGAGAAACATGAAGAAGACACTCAGCCCTTACTCAGGCAAAGCTTCCACTCAACTGAGTCATAACTGGAGTGGAAGTGACTCACAATATGGTGAGGAGGCAACAGCTGATCCCAGAGATGAATTCATGCTCCTGTTGCCGGAGGGATGCTGACTGGGATGTGCTGCTCCTGCCCAAAAGGACCTGGGCTACTGTGCTTGGGAGGGGGACATCTTCTCTGCAAGGCAGGCTGTGAGGAGATACAAGTGTCCTATGCTCTTACTCAGTTTGCTTCACCACTAATGTACAGTAACAGCCTTTTTGTAGGAAAATGCCTTCCCTTCCAGGAGCACGAAGCCAGCATCACCTTGTGCCCAGGAAGCAATTAGAACAGCAGAGCGGCAGCTGAGACTCCTATGGTGATGCTAATCACAGAGGAGCAACCAACAAAAAGAGCCTCTCCTGGTGGAAGACAAACTCCCACCAGCAGCTGAGAGCAGAGGCAGTGAGAGGCGACTGGAGCCTGCTGCAGGGTCTGCAAGGCTGTGGGATGAGGAAGCTCACTTAGGACAGCAGAGCAGCACTAATTGGGATGAGGAAGCTCACTTAGGACAGCAGAGCAGTACAAATCTCTTCTCCAGGTGAGTTCATCACTGTCTCACTGATGTCTTTGTAAACCCTCTCCTGTAGCCTTGGGTTTGGCTGCTGCTGGCTGGGTGCTGCTGCTGGCCTGGGGCTCGGCTGAGGGCAGAAGGACAGGCTGAAGACTCCTGGTTCCTGCTTTGTCCCATCCCTGGGTGCTGCCAGTCACCAGGACTGACCCTGGAAGTGACCAGCTCTCAACTGGGAGAAATTTGGAGCAGGTAATGAAGAAATCTCACAGATCTCAAAGGGTTTCCAGCAGCTGATTGCTGCTGTTGCCTACCAATCAAACGTTAGCCCCTGGCTATGCTGCAGCCGTGGTGGAGTGGCCACGGCTGAACAAAAGAAGGGTTTAAAACCTCTGTAAGGAAACCTGGGAGCAAGCAGTTGGTGACTTAAGACTTTCTCTCATTTCAATATCTATGGCATTTAATCTCAAGGCGAGGTTTGCCTCTCTGTGTGTGGTTGCCAGCACACCTGCCAAGCCAAAAGCAGGACTCTGACTTCCTCTAGTACTTAAGACATTAACATTTAATCTTTTATTTCATTTTTTATCATGCTTCTTGCCCTGTGCTGCTTGGAAGTGGAAAATATGGACACATTACCTGCCCTAAAAACGAGTGAAACCAGCAGGCAGCTGCCTGCAGAGGATGAGGTTTGGTATCTGGGTGCTGCTCCGAGGCAGCTCTGAGTGGAGAAGGGGGAGTGAGTGCTTGGCTCTAGGGTGTTGTAAGAGCAGGAGATAGGTGGTTGGTGCTGCCCTGAGCAGGGAGCACAGTTTGTGTCACCTGAAAGAATAACATTGCTCACTTTGGACTCTGCTGTCCCACCCTTTCCTGCCTGAGGTGGTGCCTCCTTGCCCACTGGAACACTAAAGTTCTACCTCAACATAAGGAGAAACTTCTTTGGTGTGGAGCCCTGGAGCAGGCTGCCCAGAGAGGTTGTGGAGTCTCCTTCTCTGGAGACTTTCAAGACCCACCTGGATGTGTTCCTGGGGTGATCCTGCTTTGGTAGGGAGGTTGGACTCTTATCTTCAGAGGGCCCTTCCAACCCTTACCATTCTGTCATTACTGGATGGGGGTCTAGGAGCTTCAGTCCTCTTATTTTCACTTTGTCTCCTGTAAATTTAACAGCTTTGGTCAAGTCACTTTGCAAGCTGTGCACGGGATAAGCGTAGCTCATGGCAAAGCCAGCCCAGGCTTTCCCTCTGGGAAGCTGCTAGACCTTTGGTGGAGCTCTGCAGACCTTTGGTGGAGCTCTGCCTTGGGACCTGCCAGCCCTCTCCTGCTCCCACACCTCCCAGCTCATCTGCCTAATGATCTGGTAGCTTCACCCAGCCAGACATTGGGCATGGTAAAATGAGGTCTGTTGCAGCAGAGGAGTCTGTGTGGTCCTGTCTGTCTGCTCCGGAACAGGCTCCTGGCTCCGGAGCTCACCTGCCTCCACAGATCTTGTCAGCTGCTGGCGTGTGTGAAACCATCCTTTACGGTCTGATTCCTGGCAAGGACACTGCACCCTCTGGAGCACTGCATCGGGGTGCTGCAGGGCTGGGAGATGAGCTGAGGGTGTGCTCAGTGACCCCTGTGTCTGTCTTATCAGCCCCAAGAGTCGCTGCCAGTAGTGCCGGCGATGTGGGCAGGCTGTTAACAACGTAATTAAGTCGTTTTCCCTAATGAGACACTGCAACCTCATCTGTAAAGAAAATATTATGTTTGCACTTCAAAAGCTCACGTTGAGCTCTTGGTAATGAGCAGCTTTGGCTTTCCCCCCCCCCCCCCTGATTCTTCCATGATTATAGCTGATAAAAGCCTATTGTGGTAGATTCAGAGAGGACCTGACTGTGTCCTTGTGCAGTTCAGACAATCAGGACACAGTCAGCACCTTTTACTTCCAGCAGCCAGAGCAGTAAGAATATTCCTTGATAGCCTGCCCAGTGTCAAATACACTTTCACTTCCATGTGCTGTTGATGTGCTCCTGAGCTGTTTTCTGCTTTCAAAGCCCTGTGATTCCTCCAGCCAGGAATCTAAGCTCGTTCTGTGACTGCAAATTGCTTCTGGATTTCACTAAATAAGCAAAAGGGGCATTAGGTAGATACCTCCATCAGCTGAATCTGAGATCATTTATCCAACTGGACAAGTGCTAGACTGGAACAAATAATAGATGAGAAATTCCTGAGAGGTTATGATTTGCTTTAATTGATCTGCAGAGATCTCACTGCAGCTCAGCTGCAGAACCAGGCATGGGACTGCCACAGTGGTGCTGGGGCCAGCAGCGTTCAGGTTGTGCCTGCTGCCTCCACACAGACACAAAAGCTTGCTGGTGTAAGCTGACAACTTGCATGGGTTTCATAGCATCACAGAAGGGCTCAGGTTGGAAAGGACCTCAGAGATCATCTACTCCAACCTCCCCACCATGGGCAGGGACACCTCTCAACTAGACTCATCTGCTCGAGGCCTTTAACAACCCCAGGGAGGAGACTGCCACAACCTCCCTGGGCAACCTGTTCCAGAGTCTCACTACCCTCATACTGAAAACCTTCTTCCTCAACTCCAGTCCAACCCTGCTCTCCCTCAGCTTCAAAACTCTTGTCCTGTCTCTAGACACCCTTAGGACAAGTCCCTCTGCAGCCTTCCTGTAGGATCCCTTCAGGTACTGGAAGGCAGCTCTGAGGTCCCCCTGGAGCCTTCTCCGGGCTGCACATCCCCAGCTCCCTCAGCCTGCCCTCACAGCAGAGATGCTCCAGGCCTTGGATCATCTTTGTGGCCTCCTCTGGACTTGCTCCAAGAGCTCTGTGTTCCTCTTATGCTGGGAACACCAGAACTGGATGCTCTATTCGAGGTGAGGTCTCACCAGAGCAAAGGGGCAAAATCTAACTCATGTTTAGAAACAGATGGGTTGGGAGTTACAGAACTGCAGTGTTAGGGGCTGGGGGACATCCTGAGCTGTGTCCAGGACATCCAGGCTGTGTGCCCTGTGTGTGACTCTTTGCTTTATAACCTTGTGATGTCACTGAGGTGGTGTGCAGTAGAAATCCACTCTCTGGGGGGAGGTGTCAGCAGGTTTTACCCACTGCAAGCAGGTGTGGGTGGGGATGGCAGCGACACTGTGGCTGTCCCTGAAAGCACAGAATTTGGTTTAAGGTGGAAGAGGCCCCAAGGGAGGGACAAGGTGTGGACACAGGGTTTGACACCCTGCTGACAGAGTGGATTTGCTGACTAGCAAGCCCCAGTTGCACAAGAGAGAAGGTGCAGCAGCACAGCGGTGAGACAGGCTCCAGGCTGACCGTGGGGCCATAGCCCTCTGGCTAAGGGAGACCCGCAGCATGAGGGGGTGGGAGAAACCAGGATCCACAAACCTCTGATTGCTCCTGTGGGATGGTTTGGGAGTCACCTGCCTCCCCCCACTCTTATGAAATCACCCAGACCAGCTGGAAGTTGAGGAGTGAAGCTTCACAGTCACAGCTTAGCACAACTTACAAGCAGGTTATTGACAGCAGTTACAGCTACAGACAGAAACACACAAGTGAAAAGTAATACAGAAACACAACTCCCCTGCCAGAAAGCAGACTGCCCAGGAGGGGCTCCAACCACCCTTCCACCTTCTTTCCACCCCTCTCCCTTATCCCAGAGTTTGCTTTATGTGTGAGGTGAGTTTGGAGAATGGGCCAGGGGGGTTAGAAGCAGAATCAGTTGGGTTACACAGCCCAAGCACAGGCACTGACTCCAATAGATAGAGACTCTCACATTCTCTTATCTATGTTTGTGTTCTTGTTTCTATGCATCTCAGCAAGCCTATGAGTGCAGCAGACATCAGCATTGTTTCCTTTCCACAGCCTACAATCTGTTTTTTCTCACTTAAACACTCCAATCTGCCTCACACTAGCACAGCCTGGCTCCTTTTTCTCCTTCTGATCATTTCATTAGCAGGTTCACATTCATCCAGATCCAATTTCGTGTCCTTGCATAGCCTGACTCAGCAAGAAATGTTATCAGGTTTCATTCCAGCCTGCAGAAACCCCCAGAAGTCCAACCTCCCAGAACAGCCACCACAGAGGTGCTTTGTCTTGCTGAGTCAGGCCCTGAATGTGCCCAGACCCTCATCCTTTTGAAGCTTCAGAAGATGGCTCACAGCCCATGGAGAAGGAAATGGATGCAGGCAAGTTCAGTCAGTTGGGCTGGGCAGGAGAAGCCTCAGAGGCATTGACACCAGGGCCACAGTGCATTCATGCTTTAGTTTTAAGGGTATTACTGAACATCCTGCAAGGCTTTGCCCACAGATCATAGAATCAAACAGGCTAGAAGAGATCTCCAAGCTCATCCAGCCCAACCTAGAACCCAGCCCTATCCAATCAACCAGACCATGGCACTAAGTGCTCCAGTCAGGCTTGGCTTGAATTCCTCCAGGGACGGTGACTCCACCACCTCCCTGGGCAGCCCATTCCAATGCCAATCACTCTCTCTGCCAACAACTTCCTCCTAACATCCAGCCTAGACCTGCCCTGGCACAGCTTGAGGCTGTGTCCCCTTGTTCTGTTGCTGCTTGCCTGGCAGAAGAGCCCCACCCCAGCTGGCCACAACCTCCCTTCAGGTAGTTGTAGACAGCAGCGAGCTCTGCCCTGAGCCTCCTCTTCTCCAGGCTAAAGTGCAGAGTCTCTTAGTGGACACAGGAGTCTCCTTGTGCAGTGCCTGCCCACAGGAGTGGTCTGTTACCCACTTCACAGCTTTTGAACCAGAATCATAGAACTGTTTTGGTGGAAAGGACCTCCAAGATCAAGTCCAACCATCAACTCAACACCACCGTGGCCATTAAGCCACATCTCCAAGCACCATGGCCACAGGTTTCTTGAACACCTGCAGAGATGGGGACTCCACCACCTCCCTTGTTACTGTTGATGTTCTGTCTCTTGCATGGTTTCAAGGTATAGCCTCGTGTTTTGAACACAGGGCTGGTGACTTCCTGAGCTTGCAGATTTCATGATAATGTTTGCATCTGGAGGAAACAGGTTGCTCAACCACCAGGGTTAAGCATCCTTGAAGGCTGATGATGCCACCACATCACCTGCCCCACTTTTCCGAGTGACTGAGCCCTGCGGAGAAAGAAGAGAAGGAAAATCCTCTGCTGAGATTATCCTCTCTCCAGCTACATGAATTAAGACACAGCAATCCACTTGCTTGCTCCCAGCATGGTGGTCCTTAGGGGAGGAGATATCACCCAAGGACTTGAGCCATAAAGGACAAGGATTCATAGACCAGTTGCCAGCGGCCATGAGTTGTACCTGGAAGCAAAATTCTCTGCACTGTGTATGTCTAATTCAGGCAGAGAGTGTGAGAAGAAGCAGCAGAACGGGAAGAAGCAGTGGAGGGTGAGAGTGGAGGCTCAGAGCTGAATTCCACTCCTGGCCACTGCCAAGCTGGGGATTGTGGAGAAGACAATCAATGAATCCCTTTGTCTTAGCTTCCTCCTCTATAAACCCAGGCAGTGTGAATGCAAAATTATTCATGCTCCAGCCTCAGAATTCACCCAACCTGCTGGTGTTTTGCGAGTGAAGAGAGCACCAGCACCACCATCTCTTGCACAGCCCTTTCTCTGCAGCCTCACCTTGAGCATTCCCAGGAAGGTGTCTGTGGTCCTTGCCCAGTCCCTGCTTACATAAGGAGGTGACACTGTGTTAGAGAAGATGAGAGATGCCTCTGCACCTTCATGGAGAGCTGAGCCTTCAACCTGTGGGAGCAATCACAGCTCTTCAAGGGGCACTTCAGCGTTTTTGGCCAAAAACATGAGCGTTTCACTGGCACGGATTAGCTGTTGACATTAGTTTCAGCATGTACTTTATCAGCCGAATTGCAGTTTATGTGAGCACTAAGGAAGCAGCCTCACGGATGATGAGTGCCAGGGTTGGGCTTCTTCTGCCCTGATCCTTTCTGCTCAGCTGCTGCTACTCACAAGCATAAAACCAGGACCAGGATCCAGGGCTGCTGTTGCCTTTCTCTGCACCTCTTTCTCCTTGGTCTTTACTTCAGCGTTACATCTTTTCGTGCCTTTTAAAATAAAACCAAACCAAAACACTTGAAGCGTTTGGGGAAGCACTTTTTAAGCTGCCACCCGAGTTCTGTCCGCCGTGAGGCATCGATCCAACCCCAGCCCACCCCACCGCACCTTCCCCCTCGATAAGGCACCGTTCCTGTCCCCATTATCTGCATGGCCGCTGCTCTGTTCGCCGTCAACCGTCGCCTCCGCTTGGCCCCTTTCCACCAGCCAGCCCTCTGCCGGGGCGGGTGAGGAGCTGGTGCCCCCGGGAGGGTCCGCGGGGCTGTTTGCGGGCTGGTGACCGAGGGGAGGCCGAGGCCCAGCTGCCGCCATGGCCGCGGTGGCAGCGCCAGGACTCCCCTCGCAGTGACCTTCGCCCGGGGCGGGGGAAGGACGGTGGGGAAGGGTCCCCGGGGAGGAGGGCAGCGGTGCCGGCACCTGCCCGGCTCCGTGGGTGTCACCGCCCGAAACTTTCCACGGGCCCCTCCCTGCCGCCCGCTCCAGCTCCGCCGGCCCCGCGCCCCCGCCCGGCCCGCTCCGGCCCGGCCCGCTCCGCTGGCTCCTCCCCAGGCCGCGGCCGGTGAGGGCGGAGCGGACGCGGCGCTGCCGCCGCGCACAGCAGCCGAGCCCGGATCCCAGCGGCGGCGGCGGCGGGAGGCGGCCCGGAAGGCGGCTGGTGAGCGGGGCCGGCAACGGGGGAAGGGAGCAGGGTACGGGGAGCGGCGGCGCTCCGCGGAGCGGCGGCAGTGGTGGGTTGGCTCTGGTCTCCCTTCGACCCCGTGTTGGGGCCTGGCCGTGGCGAGGCCGCGGGGCCGCGTCCGCGCTCCGGGAGCGAACGGGTCAAGGGGACGGGCCGGGAGCGGTGGGGGTCCGGCGGCGAGGGTCCGGCGAGCGAGGCGGTGTCAGCGGGGACGGGCCGTACGCTCCCTCCCCCGGGGCGCGGCGAAGCCCAGCCGGCAGCAAGGGGGAGGCGGCTTCGCCCTGGCGTTGGCCGCGGCGAGAGGGCTGCCCGCGGGAGGCTGGGCCCCGGCCCGGGCGGTGCGGGGCTGCCCGTTGCCGGAGCGCCGGTCCTGCGGTGGAGCTGGGACTGCCCCGTCCTCGGCGGCTTTCGGGCTGGACATCATCCGTCTTCTGCGGCCGTGCCGGGGCAGCCGGCGAGGGCGGCCGGGCTCCGGGCGAGGGAAGGCGGCCAGGGCCGAGGCGGGGGCGGTTGGCCCTCGGCGCAGCGAAGGGTGTCACCGTGCCTCGGGAAATAACCCAGATTCTTTTGGTGTTTCGTATAGTCAGGTGTGCGCCGGGCGGCCCGGGCTCGAGGGGAGCTGCTCCCCGAGATGTAACGGGGCGCACAAAGCTGCCGTCCTCGAAGACCACCCGAGGTAAATGGAGAGCGAGGCCGGAGGGGATGCGGGAGGGCGCCTTGGGACCGTGGGGCAGGAGCCACCCCGCTGCCCTGGCCCGGATGGACGGCAGCAGGGACGAGGCAGGCCAAGGGCACAATGTGATGCTCCCAGCAGGTGCTGAGCAGCCCCTCACCATCCATGTGGAGCAACGCTCTGGTTCTCTGAGCCCAGGGAAGAGTTATCACGGAGCAGTTCAGCTCCCGTATGGTTTCTTGTGCTTTCTTCAGTTGCTTTAAAGAGGCAGCATAGAGAGAAAGTGTTTTCTGCGTTGGGAAACTTGTGTATAGGTACTTAAGGTCAGTTAGTGTCTTTGCTTATGGTATTTGAGCTGCAGTACTACAACACAGGTGGTTTTGGTGCAAGGACTTGCTGCAGAGCTCTCTGAGTTTTCTGCAAAGCTCTCTCAGCAGTTGGGTTGGGGTTTGGACGTGCAAGCAACACACAGCTGGGCTTAGCTCTTTGGCTTTTGCTTTGCTCGCAGGTCGGAAAAGAGCTGCAGACAGCAAGGGCAAACCATGACAAACTCTGTTCTTCTCCTTTCAGTGGCTTAACAAGGGAGATAATATTTCTTAAAATAGTCATTTGAGTTGAAGGCACTCATCTGCCCGTGCAGTATTGGCTCAGCACTAATTGCTGTCGCCTTGTAATTCCCTCTGAGCGCTCCTATTGCTGCACGTGAGAAGAGGCACCAGATGATGTGTGCGGAGAGCTGGGAGGAACCTGCTCTTTAGCTGAGCGCTGTGGCTCTCAGCCCTCAGATGTTTCACTCTGTGGTTTCTCTTCTTGCCTTCCTGGAACAGTGTGTCAGGAGCCCTCAGTGCTGGTAGCAGAGGAAAGGATTTAGTGTGCCGTGGTTTAGTTGATTAGGTAGCGTTGGGCGATAGGTTGGACTTGATGATCTGGAAGGTCTTTTCCCACCTGATTAATTCTGTGCTGCTGTAATTCGTGAGGCTTTTAGGCAGTGATGGATGGAGCTGTGGAGGAACAGAAAGCAGTGTGGTAGCAGTCCACGGCTGTGCCTTTAATGAGAAGTTAACTGAAGTGAGGCAACTTAAAGGGAAGTTTTAGATGGAAGCTGCTTTGCCTTTGTGCCGCCTGCAGCTTTGCAGCTCGGAGGAGCGGTGTGGTTCGCCGTGTCCCAGGCACAAAATGCTGCCTGATTATTCTGACCTCACGTTGCTGTACTGACTTCGTTAGGCCGGGAATGCCGTGGTCACATCCTGTTGCCACGGAAAAAGATCAGTGTAATAAATAAACCCATTTAATTCCCTGTTGCTGGTCGTGGGGCAGACGAAGTGCCATCGATTCGCTGACGCGGTTGCCCGAAGGCACCCAGCAAAAATAAAAGCTTCTAACCTGGGAGATTGTCACTGGCACTTCTCAGCAGCTGGTCCCTCCCTTCTCTCTGGTGGCTGGGCAGCAGCAGTTGTGAAATCCTAGTTTTGGAAATGAGAGTACAAATGTCGTTCTTCAAGGTGGAGCACAGGAAGTGCTGCGCTCGCACACACTGCTGCTAAAAATAAGCTGTTTTCGTGCGCAGCCTTCGCTACGCGCCAGGAGCAGAGCTGTGTTTGTGTTCTCTGGGGCTAGGAGCAGCCACACACAAGAGAGTTGTACTTCTTAGAAGCAGATCATAGCATTGTCAAAGTTGGAAGGGACCTTTTGCAAACATCATCCAGTTCCACCCCCCCTGCCATGGGCCTGAGCACCTCTCTGTTGCAGAAATGCTTGTCCCACTTCTCAGAGTCATAGAATGGTCTGGGTTGGGAAGAACTTTGAAGATCATCCAGTTCCAGCCCCTGCCTGCCATGGGTCTGGACACCTCCCTGTTGCAGAAATGCTTGTCCCACTTCTCAGAGTTGTAGAATGGTCTGGGTTGGGAAGAACTTTGGAGATCATCCAGTTCCAACCCCCCTGCCATGGGCCTGGACACCTCCCTGTTGCAGAAATGCTTGTCCCACTTCTCAGAGTTGTAGAATGGTCTGGGTTGGGAAGAACTTTGGAGATCATCCAGTTCCAACCCCCCTGCCATGGGCCTGGACACCTCCCTGTTGCAGAAATGCTTGTCCCACTTCTCAGAGTTGTAGAATGGTCTGGGTTGGGAAGAACTTTGGAGATCATCCAGTTCCAACCCCCCTGCCATGGGCCTGGACACCTCCCTGTTGCAGAAATGCTTGTCCCACTTCTCAGAGTTGTAGAATGGTCTGGGTTGGGAAGAACTTTGAAGATCATCCAGTTCCAACCCCCCTGCCATGGGCCTGGACACCTCCCTGTTGCAGAAATGCTTGTCCCACTTCTCAGAGTCGTAGAATGGTCTGGGTTGGGAAGAACTTTGAAGATCATCCAGTTCCAACCCCCCTGCCATGGGCCTGGACACCTCCCTGTTGCAGAAATGCTTGTCCCACTTCTCAGAGTCGTAGAATGGTCTGGGTTGGGAAGAACTTTGAAGATCATCCAGTTCCAACCCCCCTGACATGGGCACCTTCTACTAGCCCAGGCTGTTCAAAGCTCCATCCAGCCTGGCCTTAAAAACTTTCAGGGATGAGGCTTCCACCAGCTGCCTGGGCACTCTGTTCTGGTGTCTCACCACCCTCATGGTGAAGAACTTTTTCCTGATGTCCAATCTGAATCTACCCTCTTCTAGTTTTGCTCCATTCCCCTCAGTGCTGTCACACCCTAAAAAGTCTCTCCCCAGCTTTCTTGTAGCCCTCTTAAGATACTGGAAGGCCACAATAAGGTCTTCTCAGAGCCTTCTCTTCTCCAGACTGAATAACTCCCAACTTTCTCAGTCTGCCTCCACAGGAGAATCATAGAATACAGTCATAGAATGAAGCAGGTTGGAAGAGACCTCCAAGCTCAGCCAGCCCAACCTAGCACCCAGCCCTGGCCAATCAACCAGACCATGGCACTAAGTGCCCCAGCCAGGCTTTGCTTCAACACCTCCAGGCATGGTGACTCCATCACCTCCCTGGGCAGCCCATTCCAATGCCAATCACTTTTGCTGGGAAGAACTTCTTCCCAGCATCCAGCCTGAGCCTGCCCTGGCACAACCTGAGGCTGTGTCCCCTTGTTATGTTGCTGCTTGCCTGGCAGCAGAGCCCAACCCCACCTGGCTACAGCCTCCCTTCAGGGAGCTGCAGACAGCAATGAGCTCTGCCCTGAGCCTCCTCTTCTGCAGGCTGCACACCCCCAGCTCCCTCAACCTCTCCTCACAGGGCTGTGCTCCAGGCCCCTCACCAGCTCCATCACCTTTCTTTGGACACCTTCCAGCACCTCAACATCTCTCCTGAATTGAGGAGCCCAGACCTTTCTCCTGGCCTTTGTAAAGGCAGCAGAAGGGTGCAGTCAGGCTGGTGAAGGCAGCATGTGCAGTGCAGACCTTGCTGACATTGGGCAGGCACAGGCAGCTGCTGGCAGAGCCAAGAGTCGTGTTGGTGAGGACGGGGAGGAAGCCAAGCGCGGTATCTGCCATCACGTGGCCTGGCTCTGGTGTGGCTCTTTTTAGGCTAAGTAGCTTTGCTGAAGATTTTGAGAGGACTACGTGCCAAATGGACTGAGTTACTAGCAGAGGGTGATGCCAGTGGCAGGCTAATGCTTTTATTTGGAGACCTGTGTTTACGCACTTTATCCAAGTGGTTTATGTTTGAAACCGTGAGCTGCAAACAACCAGACACAAGGCTGTTTGTGATGCCTTGGGTGGCTCTGTTCTTAACCAAAACTGAATGGAATGAACCAGCAGTAGCCCAACACGTGGACATACTCTGACATAAAAGCTTTAATTGTGTAGTGAATCATAGTCGGGGCATAAACAACTCCAAGCGTTCGTTTGTAGTCTCTAGTGCAGTGTTTTGTCTTGTGGCACTTTGAACTCTTGCTTGGGTTTTAGAGAGCAGATTGCTTCTGTGCAACTTTCCAGGAGGCTTTTAAAACAGCCTTTAAAGAAGAATCCTCATATTCTGAGAACAGGAACATGTTAGCTGTTTACCCTAGAGAAAAGGAAGTGAGGCTTTTGAACTGCTGTGACGTTCAGCTCTCTGTTCTTTAGAGTTGCGCTGTTTGGTGGTGGTGGTTTGTTTTTTTCACTCGTAGTTGTTTGACATTTGGGATTTCCTTGGGCTAGTCTTAACTTTCAACCTTCCTGGAATCCACTTAGCAGAGTGCTGCTGGGTTCCTTCAGCCCTAGGTCCTGGTCAAAACTTCACTTTCTTTTTAGGATAATATGGGAAGCTTCCAGTACCTGAAGGGATCCTTCAGGAGGGCTGAAGAGGGATTTTTCATGAGGGTATCTAGCAGCAGGACAAGGGGGAATGGATCCAGGGTTAGACTGGATCTGAGGAGGAAATTCTTTGGTATGAGGGTGGTGAGCATCTGGAATTGGTGGTGGTGGTTTGTTTTTTTCACTCATAGTTGTTTGACACTTGGGATTTCCTTGGTCTAGTTTTAACTTTCAACCTCCCTGGAATCCACTTGGCAGAGTGCTGCTGGGTTCCTTCAGCTGGGTCTGGCCCTAGGTCCTGGTCAAAACTTCACTTTCTTTTTAGGATAATATGGGAAGCTTCCAGTACCTGAAGGGATCCTTCAGGAGGGCTGAAGAGGGATTTTTCATGAGGGTATCTAGCAGCAGGACAAGGGGGAATGGATCCAGGGTTAGACTGGATCTGAGGAAGAAGTTCTTGGGTATGAGAGTGGTGAGCATCTGGAATAGGTTGCCCAGGAGGATTCTGGATACCTCCTCCCTGCCAGGCTGGGCTGAATGAGGCCTTGAGCAGCCAAACCTATTTGAGAGGTGTCCCTGCCCATGGTGGGGAGGTTGGAGTAGATGCTCTCTGAGGTCCCTTCCATCCAAAGCCATTCTATTTTATTGCTTGATTTGATCCAGATGAATGTTAACACCAAGCACTCCTGGTAGCTTTGTGTGGTTAATATTGTAGAAGCAGATCCAGGAGAGTTCTAAAACTCAGTCAAGTCTTGGGGCAGTGTTTGGATCATTTTTGTTTTGGCCTTGATTTGAGATGGGGTTTGGTTGTTTGGGGTTTTTTTTAAGAGGTGATGGTGGTTGAAGCACAGCTCTGATTTGTTTTATGCTGAGTTCTGAAGTAGTTACTGATTCGTTTTTACTCATTTAATAGGCAGTAGGAAATGAAATGGAATTCTACTGACAGCATCTTCTTAGAAGGGTGCTCATAAATCTCAGGCTCATGGTTTTGGTTTTGTCTTCCCACTTTGCAAATCTGGTCCTGGAAACATGACAGCTAATGGCTGAAATAAGTAAGAATGTTGGAAACTTGGAGAGAAAAGTTCACCTTGATCCAGTCTGGCTTGTTCAGATGCTAAAAGCTTGCATGAGATGATTTGTTTTATTTGCTGCAGTACTGAAATCTGGTGGCAGCCAGGACTGAGATTATTTGGCTTCCTAGATTGCTCTCTGGATGGAAATCAATGGCCTAAAGAGCTCACCTCTCAGACAGGTTTTTCCTTGGATTATATCCTGGCATCCTAAGTGCAGAGGGTAAAGAAGGACCTGGCTTTTTGTTCCTAAAGCACGGCTTGGGAGGAGACTGCAGCTCTGTTGGCTCATGGCTGTTACTCAGCAGGCTGAAAATACAACCTGCTTGCCACTGCTGCTGTTGCAGATGTAATCAAGTTCAGTTTCAGTTCATGGTGCAACGTGGTTGTAGTTTGATGACCTACTCTGCTCTGGAGTGCCTTACTCTGTTGTTTTCCTCCTGTATTTCCTCCTGCCTATGAGCTTCCAGAAAGGTCAGGGCACTGAAAGGGCCCTTTTAGGGCTGCATCATTTGGGGACCAGAAAACAAATGAAGGATTTGAGCTCCTTAGTGTGATGTTTGATGACCAGGAGGATGTTGGCCAGATGTTCCTCCTGCCTGATTCTCTGCAAAGCAGTCCTATACCATAAGTGATACAGACTCCTTGGACCCATTGGTGCTTATCTTTCACCACAGAATGTTTCAATTGAGTCTGCTTTGAGTTGGTTTGGGTTTGCAGACCATGAAAAAACATCCTTCAAGGTCAGAGTGGGTCAGCTTTGGGTGACAGTCCTGAAAGGGCAGAGCAGGTACCTTGGATTTCTGTAGATAGTGTCTTCCATGTGCAAAATTAAAGACCTCTCAAGTTCTGTGTTGTGTTCCAAGTCGAACATATCTGTGTGAGCTGGTTTTGTGTGGCTGCTGGCTGACTGAAACCATTCAGAGCTAAATGGCTCATTATTAGAAGCTTCCTTTTGTGTCCCGTGATAGTGATCGTTTTAGTGATTAATGCCTGTGTGCTCAGCTCCCTTCTGAAGAGAGTGGGAAGCTCTGTAGACCTTGGTGGCCGTGGAACATCAGCCAGGACCTGCTTAGCTGCTGCTGCTGCTGGGGGTTTCCACTGGAGCCCTTTGTTCTGCTGCTAGACCTCCTGATGCCATTCCACTTCCAGGTTTGGTGTGAAACAAGTTTTGACATCTAGAGCTCTGAACGGGACAGAAGCTGGTTAGTGAGAGATCACTTAGAATCATAGAATCAGTCAGGGTTGGAAGGGGCCACAAGGATTCAGCTAGCTCTGACCCCCCCTGCCATGCCCAGGGACACCTCACACTAGATCAGGCTCTCCACAGCCTCATCCAGCCTGGCCTTAAACACCTCCAGGGATAAGACTTCCACCACTCTCATGTTGAAGAACTTCTTCCTAACCTCCAGTCTGAATCTCCCCATTTCCAGCTTTGTTCCATCCTCCCAGTCCTATCACTACCTGACAGCCTAAAAAGTCCCTCCCCAGCTTTCTTGTAGCCCCCTGAAGATACTGAAAGGCCACAATAAGGTCACTTGGGAGCCTTCTCCTCTCCAGACTGCACAGCCCTAACTCAGTCTGTCCTCTTAGGACTTCTCCCTTTGCAGTCGTGCAAGAGCTGAGGTTGTCTGAAGTAGTCCATTTGATGATATTGAAATGAAGAGGCTGTGGGAAGGAGATGGGTGGTGCTCGAGGAAGAAGCACTCAGCCTTACATTCCTAATCAGAAATGGTGTCTTTAAACTCAAATGGCATTCAGCTGCTGTGGGAAGAACCTTTCAGGTGTGTGTGGGAAGAAATGGGACACCAGAAACCTCCCCTGATTTCAATCAGCAGTCACTGGGGGGGGGTTTATCAGTGGTACCTCTGCTTAAAGGGAGGCTTTGCAGCAGGGTCTGTGCCGTTCATCCCTGTGCTGGCATCACTCAGGGCATCACAAAGGGCTTTTTTCTCACCAGGGCTGGGGCAGGTCTGGCAGCTCTGTCTGAATCTGAATGTGGCCACATGAAGATGATGTTTTGATGTGTGCTGCTGTGAGTGGTCCAGCAGGAACTGGGTGCTGGGTGTTGGGAAATACCTGCTCTACCTGAACAGGCGCTGCCTCGCTGCAGCTGTCGTGGCTTGACCTGAACCTGGGTGAAAGCACAGGCTGAAGTTGTTGGGTGGTTGTGGCTTTTTATTTTGGATTGAGAAATCCAGATGCTGGCAAAAGCAGGCCTGAGTGCTGTCTGTTGCCTTTTGCTGAACAAAGTCCTTAATATGGGGGGGGAAAAGTCTGACCCTCTATGGAGAAGAAGCAGGTAAGAGGGCACACAGCAAAAGAGGAAGCCTGAGTCTTCTTCCAGCCCAAAATCTTTTATATGGGGGAGAAAAAGTCTGACTCTCTATAGGGAAGAAGCAGGTAAGAAAGTAAACAGCAAAAGAGGAAACTTGGGGGTGCCCTCAGCCCAAAATCCTCTATATTGGGGGGAGGAAGTCTGACCCTCTGTGGGGAAGAAGCAGGTAAGAGGGCACACAGCAAAAGAGGAAGCCTGAGGCTGCTTCCAGCCCCAAATCCTTTATATGGAGGGGAAAAGTCTGACTCTCCACGGGGAAGAAACAGGTAAGAAGGCAAACAGCAAAGGGGGAAACTTGGGGGTGCCTCCAGCCCCAAATCCTTTGTATAGGGGGGCAAAAGTCTGACTCTCCATGGGGCAGAAGCAGGTAAGAGAGCAAACAGCAAAAGAGGAAGCCTTGGGCTGCTTGCAGCCCCAAATCCTTTATATGGGGGGAGGGGGGGGAAGTCTGACCCTCTATGGGGAAGAAGCAGGTAAGAAGGCAGACAGCAAAGGAGGAAACCTGGGGGTGCTTTCAGCCCCAAATCCTTTATATGGGGGAAGAAGGAGGTAAGAGGGCAAAGAACAAAAGAGGAAGCCTGGGGCTGCTTCCAGCCCAGGGCTGCAGCTGGTTACCTTGGCTTTGCTCAGCCTTTTCACTTTGTTTGCCTGAAAATAGAAGGAGCCAGGCAATAGCAATCCTGTTGGGCAGGTGGCCTGAGTCTTTCTGGTTTGTTCTTTATTTTGAATATTGGTAAGGTGGAAAGGATTTAAATCCATCTGGAGCACTGAATCGTGGGCTGGATGTATCCACAGCAGTGGTTGTGTTATGGCTGAAACAGATCTTTATTCATCACTTAAATGAAGCCATTAGGAAAGAAATGCTGCCCTGGTGGTTCCTACATGTGTAAGAGAGTTTGGACTGTTCAGTGTGGAGAAGAGAAGGCTCCAGGGAGACCTTAGAACAGCCTCCAAGTATCTGAGGGGAGCTGCAGGAGAGCTGGGGAGAGACTTTTGACAAGGGCTTGAAGTGACAGGATGAGAGGGAATGGATTGAAGCTTGAGGAGGAGAGATTGAGACTGGCGATGAGGAAGAAATTCTTTAGAGTGAGGGTGGTGGCACAGGTTGCCCAGGGGGGTTGTGGAGCACAAAATCAGAGAATGTGATCTTTGATCACATTCTGTGATTCTGTGTTCCACAACCTCCCTGGAGGTGTTCAAGGCCAGGCTGGATGAGACCTTGAACAACCTGGGCTAGTAGAAGGTACCCATGGCAGGGGGGTTGGAACTGGATGACCTTCAAGGTCCTTTCCAACCCAAATCATTCTCTGATTCTAAGAAGTGGGGCAGACATTTCTGCAATAGGTCATTATTGGCCTGTGAGGAGTTCTTGGGGTAAAAGCTCTGCTTTTTGGAGATGCTCTGCAGCTGGTAGCACATCTTGGTCGTCACTCGGTGCCTTGCATAACTGCTGCTTGCTGGAGCACTGCAGAGCAGCAGACAGTTGCATTTCACTTGCCAGTGGTCAGAACTGCAAATTCAATGCTAACTGGGAATGTTTGGGGCTTTTTGTTGTTCAAATATTCCTTGGATCCAGTGATGTGCTCTGGAGTGTTCTAATACTGAAAACATGTGGACTGATGACATTTAAATCAGGATGTTGTGTGTAAACTCATAGCTATGAAATCTGCTCCAGAGAAGATCTGAGCTGCAGTTGTTGTTGTGAGTGCTTGGAGCTTCTAGGAGTACAACTGCTGTCAGTCATTGTCCTAGTGGAATTGGACTGTATGTATGGAATTGGACTGGAGTGGGTCCAGAGAAGGTCAACAAAGCTGGTGAAGGGTCTGGAGAACAGCTGAGGCAGCTGAGAGTGTTCAGCTTGGAGAAGAGGAGGCTGAGGGCAGATCTCATTGCTCTACAGCTCCCTGAAAGGAGGTTTCAGTGAGGTGGGGATTGGGCTTTTCTCTGAGGTAACAACTACTAGGAGGAGAGGAAATATCCTCAAGTTGCACCAGGGGAAGTGCATGCTGGAGGTTAGGAAAAATTTCTTTGCTGCAGGAGGGGTCAGAGATTGGAAGAGGCTGCCCTGGGGAGGTGGTGGAGTCCTCGTCCTTGCAGGTGTTGAAGAACTGTGTGGCCATGGCGCTTGGGGTCTTGATTTAGTGGCTGTGGTGGTGTTGGGTCAGGGGTTGGAAAGGGACCCAAAGAGATCATCCAGTCCAAGCCCCCTGCCACAGCAGGACCAGGCAATCTAGCTTAGGTCACACAGGAACACATCAGACAGGCCTGGAAAGGCTCCAGAGAAGGAGACTCCACAGCCTCTCTGGGCAGCCTGTGCCAGGGCTCTGGGACCATTCCAGGCAAGAAGTTTCCCTTGTGTTGAGCTGGAACCTCCTGTGCTGCAGCTTCCATCCACTGCTGCTTGTCCTATCCCAGGGAGCAGTGAGCAGAGCCTGTCCCCAGCTCCTGACCCCCAGCCCTTAGTTATGAACATTCATTAAATCTCCTCTCAGTCTTCTCTTCTCCAGACTAAGCAGCCCCAGGTCCCTCAGCCTCTCCTCCTCAGGCAGTGCTCCAGTCCCCTCATCACCCTCATAGCCCTCCCCTGGATTCTCTCCAGCAGATCCCTGTCCCTCTTTAACTGGGCAGCCCAAAGCTGAAGGCAGTACTCAAGATGAGGTCTCAGCAGGGCAGAGCAGAGGTGGAAGAGAACCTCCCTTGATCTGCTGGACACACAAGCATGGCACAACTGAACATAGTACTCAAGATGAGGTCTCCCCATTGACTCGATGACCTTAAAGGTCTTTTCCAAATGAAACAATTGTAGGATTTTGTCATCTCCCACATTTTGAAGACCTCAGTGGGCAGCAGCCCCTTCCCCTGGGCAGCAGGGAGCAGTTCAGCTGGCTGTGGTGGTTGCAGTGTCCCTTTCATGTTGCTTTTTATGTAACCCTCTTTAATGCAAATGAAACTTGGAAGTTGTAGGGAGGGGCTGCTGAGAAGAGGAAGACTCTCATTACAGACAGCTGACATGCAGGAGGAGATCTTTTTCTGTGCCACCTAGCACGTGGTAGTTTAAATCTGAGTTCAGTGGGTAAGGTTATTTCTGGCACGAGTCTCCTTTTTGCCTTAGTAGCCTCATCCCAGCACATCTCTGTCTTTACCCTGAGGTTTGGTGTGTTGATACTGAGCTGGATGACTCTGATGAGGTAGGAGGTCTGAGGAACACAAAGCTTGATGGATTTGTGAACTAAATTGTGCTAGTTTGAGCTTAGCTGGGGTATTTGGTGAGAAGAATTAGATGCTAGGCTGTGAAAAGGAAACAATGCTGATGGCTGCTGCACTCAGAGGCTTGCTGAGATGGGTGAGAACGAGAACAACACCCAACACAAGAAGGATATGGAACTGCTGGAGCAGGTCCAGAGGAGAGCCACGAAGATGATCAGAGGGCTGCAGCAGCTCTGCTATGAGGACAGGCTGAGAGAGTTGGGGCTCTGCAGCCTGGAGAAGAGAAGGCTTCGAGGAGACCTTAGAGTGGCTTTCCAGTATCTGAAGGGAGCCTACAGGAAGGCTGGGGAGGGACTATTGACAAGGTCTAGTAATGTCAGGACGAGGGGGAATGGGTTTAAGCTGGAAGAGGGGAGATTTAGACTGGATATTAGGAGGAAGTTCTTTACAGTGAGGGTGGTAAGACACTGGCACAGGTTGCCCAGGGAGGTTGTGGATGCTTCCTCCCTGGAGGCATTTAAAGCCAGGCTGGATGAGGCCTTGAGCAACCTGCTCTAGTGGGAGGTGTCCCTGCCTATGGCAGGGGGTTGGAGCTGGATGATCCTTGAGGTCCCTTCCAACCTAAACCATTCTATGATTCTATGATTCTATAAGAACACAGACATAGATAACTGAGTCTCTCTCTGTCTCTTGTGGCTGCCTGAACTTCTCCCTCTCCTTAACTTGCTGCCTGACTAATCTGTCTGCTTCCTAACCCCCCTGGCCAACCCTCCAACTCACCTTGAACATAAGGCAAAGTCTGGGATAAGGTGGAAGGGTGGTTGAGAGCCCCTCCTGGGGACTCTGGTTATGGGAGGGCTGCTGTGTTGCTGGGTTACCTTTAACTTGGCTATTTCAGTGTAGGTCATAACTATCTGCTCCTGTCTTGTGCTAAGCTGTAAATATAAAGCTTCATTCAATTTCCAGATGGACTGAGCCTAGTCTGGGTGATTTTCACAAGTGGGGAGGGGAAGCAGGGAACACCCAAACCATCACATAAATCCAGGTGAAGAGAAAAGGGATTTAGCCAATTGGTGCTTTCTGCTCTGGATTAGAAGGCTAATTGTAGTTGAAAATAACATTAAGATTAAAGATGCAGGCTGCAATATTTCCAGGCAGCCTTCTCATGAAATATTCATGCATTTAGGGGTTTTCAAGTCAACAGATCACTTACAAAGTTGTAAGGATTACAATATTCTTAGGCTTTGTTGTCTTTCATGAATACACTGCATTGGGTTATTGATCACTCAAAGTGAGAGTAAAGCTTTGTCAGGAACCTCCTTTAAAATGATCAAACAGATGTTTTAATGCTCCAGGGCACTTTTCTCAGTGCTGTGATTCTGAGAGAATGAGGCTTTGCCTTTATTCTGTGACTTCAGTACTTTGTAGGCTCTGTTAAAAGAGCTGTTTGCTCTTAAGCCTCCTCACAAACACAACCTCAAGCACAAATCAGTTGAGCTCTGAAGCAGGCTTGGGTAGCTGAGCCTGCCATTAGCAGGTGTCATAGAATGGTTTAGGTTGGAAGGGACCACAAAGCTCAGCCAGTTTCAACCCCTTGCAATAGGCAGGGACACCTTCCACTAGAACAGATAGCTCAAGGCTTCATCCATGCTGGCCTTGATCACCTCCAGGGAGGTTGTGGAGCACAGAATCACCCAATGCGATAGCCTGGCAGGGGTTGCCCATGGAAGTGGTTGAGGCCCCATCCCTGGAGGTGTTTAAGGCCAGGCTGGATGAGGCTGTGGGCAGCCTGCTCTAGGGTAGGGTGTCCCTGGGCATGGCAGGGGGGTTGGAACTGGCTGATCATTGTGGTCCCTTCCAACCCTGACTGATTCTCTGATGCTCATCTTGTTAGCTGCTGTAGGATGCATCCTCCCTTCCTCACTAGTTACACATCATAGCTCTTCTTGTGGGAGCAGAAGTCCAACTGCCCATGGGGTGATTTTGTCGTTTAAAGACAGCTGGAAAGTGATAAATTCTGATTGTAATCAAGTTCCACCTAGAAAATGCTGAAATGCCTCATATGAAACAGACCTAAACTATCAGAGCTGTTTCCTGTAGGAGTTAGTGGCACCTTTTATTTTCCACAAAGGAAATTCCAGGATGAGTTGTCCAAATGATTTTACCCTTTTAAGCCCAGCAGATTCAGGAGGATTTAAAACCTTCAGAGACTCTTCCCCCCACACCAGTGCAGAGGTCAGATCTGTGCCAGCAGTTTGGTTCTCAACCCTCCTGCCCTGAGACTTCTCACTCTGATGCCCCTCAGGCTCCAGCACTGCAGTGTTTGGATGTTCATAGAATCACAGAATGGTTTGGGTTGGAAAGGACCTTGGAGATCATCTTGTTCCAGCCCCTTGATGTGGACAGGGACACCTCCCACTAGACCAGGTTGCTCAAGGCCTTGAACACCTCCCTGGGCAAGCTGTTCCAGTGTCTCCCCACTCTCATTCCAAAGAATTTCTTCCTCAGTCTCTCCTTTTCCAGCTCGAAGCCATAACCTCTCATCCTGTCACAAGAAGCTCTTGTCAAAAATCCCCTCCTGGCTTTCCTGTAGGCCCCTTTCAGGTACTGGAAGGCTGCTCTAAGGTCTCAAAAGGGCCTTAGTCCTTCACTGAAAATCTTCACATAGAAGAAAATGTTCTTCTTCTTGTAAAAGAAAATGCAGTTTCCACCTCCCTTTGCCTCCAGGTTCCTGGAAGCAGCATTAAAGGACTGAGCTAAGTACTGAAGGATTAAGCAGCATATTAAATAACCTCATTTCTTTATAAACCAGAATGAACCTGTTACTTACTCCTTATTTGAAGTTAATTCTCTGCATCAGCTCACAGAATGTTAGGGCTTGGAAGGGATCTCTGAAGATGATTGAGTCCATTCCTCCCCTCCCCACCAAAGCAGGATTACCCCGGGGCAGGTCACACAGGAATGCATCCAGGTGGGTTTTGAAAGTCTCCAGAGGAGGAGACTCCACATCCTCTTTGGGCAGCCTGCTCCGAGGCTCCAGCACCCTCAGCATGTCCTTATGTTGAGATGGAACCTCCTGGGTACTAGCTTGTACCTGTTGTTCCTCGTCCTATCCCTGGGCACCACTGAACAGAGCCTGGCACCTTCATCTTGGCACTTGCTCCTCAGGTGTTTAGAGACATTGATCAGATCCCCTCTCAGCCTTCTCCCCTATTTATAGACATTGATCAGATCCCCTCTCAGATATTTACAGGCACTGATCAGATCCCCCTTGAACCTTCTCCCCTATTTATAGACGTTGATCAGATCCCCGCTCTGCCTTCTCCCCTATTTACAGGCACTGATCAGATCCCCTCTCAGCCTTCTCCTCTCCAGACTACACAGCCCCAGGGCTCTCAGTCTCTCTTCACAGCAGAGATGTTCAAGTCCCTTCATCACCCTCATAATTCTCTGTTAGACTCTCTCCAGCAGATCCCTTTCTCTCTTGAATTGAGGAGCCCAAAACTGGAGACAGCATTCCAAGTCTGATCTCACCAGGGCAAAGCAGAGTGGGAGGAGAACCTCTCTGACCTGCTGGCCACACTTACTGTTGTGTGGAGCCTTAGGATGTGCCACAAGAGCATTTCAAGAGGCGCAGTTTAAATCACGCTGCTAGAATCCATCCATCAGTAAGTGTACTCAGGTGCTGGTTACATGGATACTGCTGGCTCTAGGGGGTTATTTAAGCTGATAACCAATGTAGTATTAATCAGTGGCCAGATGGTAAGTGAGGCTTTTCATTCAAAAAGTGGATGTTCAAAGAGGTGTTTCATTAGCAGGCAGTTGCGTGGGAACGGGCAAGGTCTGGGTTGCTGGTGGCTGACGCACAGGGAGCGGTGGAAAGAGTTTTGCAGGCAGTGACAATCTCTGGCCTGCATAGGTAAATCTGACCTCAGGTCTTGAGTGACCTGTTCTAGTGGGAAGTGTCCCTGCCTGTGGCAGGGGGTTGGAACTGGCTGAACTTTGAGGTCCCTTCCAACCCAAACCGTGCTCTGATTCTGTGGTCAGTCTGACTGGTCACATCCAGGCTCCACACAAACTGATTGCTGCAGCTTGGTCAGCAAGGTTTAAAGGGTCCTTGTCTTTTCTGGAGTTTGTGAGGTAGCCTGGTTGGCTCCTGAGGTTCACAGAATGGTTTGGGTTGGAAGGGACCTTGGAGATCATCTTACAGAAACACAGAATCAACCAGGTTGGAAAAGACCTCTAAGATCATCCAGTCTGACCTATCACCTAACCCTACTAATTAACTAACCCATGGCACTAAGTGCCCCAGCCAGGCTTGGCTTCAACACCTCCAGGAACAGCAACTCCACCACCTCCCTGGGCAGCCCATTCCAATGCCAATCACTCTCTGTCAAGAACTTCCTCCTAACATCCAGCCTGAGCCTGCCCTTGCACAGCCTGGGGCTGTGCTGGGTGCCTGGCAGCAGAGCCCAACCCCACCTGGCTACAGCCTCCCTTCAGGGAGCTGCAGACAGCAATGAGCTCTGCCCTGAGCCTCCTCTTCTGCAGGCTGCACACCCCCAGCTCCCTCAGCCTCTCCTCACAGGGCTGTGCTCCAGGCCCCTCCCCAGCCTTGTTGCCCTTCTCTGGACACCTTCCAGCACCTCAACATCTCTCTTGAACTGAGAAACCCAGAACTGGACACAGCACTCAAGATGTGTCCTGAGCAGTGCTGAGCACAGGGGCAGAAAAACCTCCCTTAATAGGCACAAACTGAGTTCCAGCCCCCAGCAGTGAGCATTGCCCAGGCTTTGTGAGCAGTTTCTGGGCTCTGGCATTGGAGAAATGAAAGACTTAAAGTGCAAGCAACAATGGCAGTGCCAGTCTACCTGCCTCATGTCACTGATTTACCTTCATTATATAAACCAGGAAGAACACTGCTAAGGACGTTGCCAAGCTACTATCAGCACACAAATTATTCTTACCAAACATAATGGAGTTGGTGTTTTGCTGTAGTTGAGCCTCCTAGAGTCTGTCTGGAATTTAATCTGTATTTAAAAGGTCAGAATGTTGTTTTGTTTGCTTGAGTTTTATTTTCCTTCTTTTTGTTTCCACTAAAGGAAACGAAAAATATCTTTATAGGACTTAAAAATCAGTGGCAAGTGGTAGACAGCAGATGGAGGAAGTGCCATGAGCAGCTTCTATGTCTGACATTTGTGCCCCTTGAACATTAAGTGTTTTGCTGATGAGGAAGGATGGAAGGAAGTACTTCTCCCAAGAAAGCTGTTGAGAACTTCTCTGAACCTCTGCTGAAAAGACTCAGGTGGCTCTACTGTGTCCAGTTCTGGGCCCCTCAATTCAAGAGAGATGTTGAGGTGCTGGAAGGTGTTTGGAGAAGGGCAGCAAGGCTGGGGAGGGGCCTGGAGCACAGCCCTGTGAGGAGAGGCTGAGGGAGCTGGGGGTGTGCAGCCTGCAGAAGAGGANGTTCTCCCCAACACCTCTGCCATCCAGAGGCCTAAACACAAGCCTCTGGAGGCCCCAAGTCAGCCTACTCCTTACATGTTTGCCCCAATAAAAGCAGCTCCCACCCGACACAGGGCTGGAGGGGGAGGAAAAGAGCACGAACTGGCTTTGCCCTGACTTTATAAAGAGAGAGCAGAATGAATGGATTGAATTACCTTTTTCTAGTCCCTAGAGAATTTTTAACCCCTGTAGTTCCCAGCCTAGGACAATTAGGAAGAAATTCTTTATAGCAAGTGTGGAGAGACACTGGCACAGGTTGCCCAGGGAGGCTATGGATGCTCCCTCCCTGGAGGTCATAGAATCACAGAATCAGTCAGGGTTGGAAGGGACCACAAGGATCATTCAGTTCCAACCCCCCTGCCATGGGCAGGGACACCCTACTCTAGATCAGCCTGGCCAGAGTCTCATCCAGCCTGGCCTTAACACCTCCAGGGATGGGGCCTCAACCACCTCCCTGGGCAACCCATTCCAGGCTGTCACCACTCTCATGCTGAAGAACTTCCTCCTTCCTCCTCACATCCAGTCTTGACATTCCAGGTGTCCCAGGCCAGGTTGGACGAGGCCTTGAGCAACCTGGGCTGGTGGGATGTGTCCCTGCCCATGGCAAGGGGGGGCTGGAACTGGATGCTCTTGAAGGTCCCTTCCCATTTGCTGAATCTGTGCAGTTTGCAGCAGTGCTGCAGTTGGCTGGGAAGCGAAGCTGCCAGCTCCAGGCAGTGACAAGTAGCTGCTGTTCTAATTTGGGGCTGCAGTGTGTGCTGGGCTTTGAGTTTTGCTTCTGGCTTCCTTTCCCTTCTCTTTGTCTGCCTGGCAGACATCCCTAGCAACTTTCTGAAATGCAGACCAAGAGGACAAAAACTAAATTAGCTGTTTCAGCGTGGCAGGCTTGAGCTGCCCAAAGCACTTGTGCCTCGTTCCTTCTAGCTCCTGTAGCAGGGCAAATCCAGCTGAAGAAGTCAGCAGCCACTGCCAGAGAATGAACTTTATGGCATTTAAGATTGCAAGTTCAGCCTGGTCTGGTTACAGGAGAGATCACAGGCTGAGGAAGATCAACCTCAGTGTGTTTGTGCATAAAATCACTTCTCCAAGTTAAAGCCACTGCTGTTTTCAAAGCTGCTTCTTCCTCTGACCTGTTGGAGCTGAGTTCCTCTGCTGGAAGCTCCCCACAGGTGATGCTCTCCAGACTTCTCCCCAGCTTCATCACCCTTCTGGATGGCCTCAGGAGAGCTGGAGGAGGTTTTTCTCTGTACCCTAAAGACAGAGACTGCCTCGGGGCAGGGATTTGGCAAGTGAGTCCCTGGCAGCGCTGTTGATTATGTGAGTAAATTCGGTGCTAAGTGCCAGGGTAGGTCTGTGGCAGCGTTTGGGCTGATTTCGAGGGGAGGTGGCTATTAATTAATGGTACAATTAGCAGACAAGCAACCTTTCATCGGTGCCCCAGCAGCCCTCTGCCCTTCGCTTTGCCTGGGCTCTCCTCTAACAATTGCATCATTGTGGACAGCTTTGATTCATATTAGAGGAAGCATTTAATGTGCTTTCAGCTGCGTGGAGAGATTTAAGAGCTAAGAACACGGTGTATAACAAGGAACTAATTAGAGAGCAGGTGGGGAGTGGTGTTTGGCAGGGCTAGGCTGGGCTGGGCAACCGGACCCGTGCGGTGCTGCTGGTGGTTTGCAGCCCACAGTCCTTGGAGAAGCTCAGTTCCATATCTCCCACTAGAGTAGGTTACTCAAAGCCTCATCCAGCCTGATCCTGAACACCTCCAGGGAGGTTGTGGAGCACAGAAGCACCCAATGTGATCTTCG
>WAAF01005903.1:197668-266532 GCA_013400475.1 Tricholaema leucomelas
TGGAGCTGGATGATCCTTGAGGTCCCTTCCAACCTAAACCATTCTATGATTCTATGATTCTATGATCCTTGTGGTCCCTTCCAACCCTGACTGATTCTATGATTCTAAGTTGTGTGGAGTGCCATGGTCTGGTTGGTTGGACAGGGCTGGGTGCTAGGTTGGACTGGATGAGCTTGGAGGTCTCTTCCAACCTGGCTGATTCTATGATTCTTTGAGCTCCATTGATAAAGCAAAGAGCAGACTTTGTAGCAGGCAGGTTTGGGTTTGAGAGCACTCAGAGAAGATCTGAAGTTTGCATAAGCATCAGATGTAAAATGATCCATTCTGGTCTTTTCTTTTTTCTTTTATTCCAGTCCCTTATCAGGGAGCTGTGGAAAACCTTCATTAGGGCTGCTGACACTGATGAGAGATCTTTTATGCCAAGGTAGGAGTTTTTAATGTTCTCAGTGTATTTAAAATGAAACTGCTAACTGTAAAAGCATTGGCACTGGGGGAGATTGGAGAAGTGCTGAGTGTTTGAAGTGGTGGTGAAGTTAAAATGGTCTCTGAATCTTGCTTCTCTGTGGTTGAATCTTCCTAGAGGAGGGGGGAAAGAAACCCTGAAGTTTTGTTTTCTGTCTTTCCTGATGTCTTCTGAAATTGTACAACATACAAACTGATGATTGAATCTTCACAGTGAGGATGATGAAACACTGGAACAGGTTGCCCAGGGATGTGATTGAGGCCCCATCCTTGCAGGCAGTCAAGATGAGACTCGATGTCACCCTGAGCAGCCTGCTGTAGCTGGAGGTGTCCCTGCTGAGTGCAGGGGGGTTAGACAAGATGACCTCTGAGGGTCCCTTCCAACACAAAGCAATCTGTGACTCTGTGACTGCAGTCTGCAGTTTTTAAGGCTGAGTCAAGAATGTGTCTGCTTGGATTTCTCTTTTTGTAAGCCTTCTGTTATCATCTTAATGGAGTTTGTCAGCAGCAGTGGCAAATGCTTCGAGTTCTGCAGAGCCATCAGAGCATAGGCTCTTACCACTGCCTTCCTCACACTGAGCAGCAGATCTGCACCTCCTCTTACTCACAGCTATGTCAGTGTTTGGAGAAGGAAGGAGAAACTAAGAAATGAAAACTGTCCTCTTCAGAGGTGTAAATTTGTACTTGAGCATTTGCATCTCATGGGGTGGATGACACAGTTCAGGTCAGCCTGCACCCATTGTCTGTCAGTGCTATGCTTACTTATCTTTGTTTATGCTTCTCTCTCCCCCACCACTCAAGTGATAAACTTCTTGATGAGCTGGTGAAACATTTTTAACAGAAGCAGCCAATTTTTGCATCAGGTTTATCTCCTGAAGGGCCTGGACTGTTCTCCACACAGCCTCTGCCTGGCTGCTTCTGCTAGTTGGGAAATACCCTGAAAGTTCTGGTTCTGTGAACCCTGACTCAGCCTTTCAGTTGCAACAGGGCAAAAGAGGACTTGTGCAGTTCAGAGAGTGGCTGAGTGCTTGGTTGAATAAAGATGGAGCTGAGCAGGAGCTCAAGGCCACGTTTCAGGTTACATCTTCACCTGCCTTTGGATCCATCTGCTGCTCCTCTTGTGAGACCCTTCTGCCATCCTGCCCATGCTGCCCTTCATTCCTCTGTCATTCAAACAGATGTGCTACAGCTTTCCTTCACCTCTTACAGGGCAGGGCCCTTCACCCTTTTGTCAGAAAGGAGATGGGCAACTTGAGGCTGATGCTGTGAATAGCTGAGTGTCTGTTTGTGTCATTCCCAGGCGGTTGAACAGCAGCAGAAGACAGCAGCAGAACAGAGATGCTCCTCTTAAAGAATGAAGAAGAGGGGTCAGGTGTTTCACAGTGTGGAAGCAAAGTTTGTTCATCAGTAGAGATGAAATCTAATAGATTACTCTGTGTTAAAGTGGCTGTACAGGTGCTGGGTAGGTTGGAGTGCCTGATAGAGCAGGGAGAATCACAGAGTGTTAGAGATTGGAAGGGACCTCCAGAGATACAATAGAACAGAGTCCAGAGATGGAATAGATCATCCAGTCCAACCCCTCTGCCAAAGCAGGATCACCCAGGGCAGGCCACACAAGAATGCATCCAGGTGGGTTTTGAAAGTCTCCAGAGAAGGAGACTCCACAACCTCCCTGGACAGCCTGTTCCAATGCTCCATCACCCTCACTGGAAGGAAGCTTCTCCTTGTATTGAGGTGAATCCTTTCTGTGTTCCAGTTTGCATCCATTATTCATTGTCTTGTTCCAAAACAAGCTTGGCCCCATTCACCTGCCCCCCACTCCTCAGCTATTTATAGACATTGATCAGATCCCCTCTCAGCCTTGAGCAACCTGCTCTAGTGGGAGGTGTCCCTGCCTGTGGCAGGGGGTTGGAGCTGGATGATCCTTGAGGTCCCTTCCAACCTAAACCATTCTATAATTCTATGATTCTATGATTCAGCCTTCTCTTCTCAAGACTAAACAACCCCAGGGCTCTCACTCTTCTCTTCATAGGGCCCCCTCATCATCATCGTGGCCAAGAAGGTGTTGAGGTGCTCAGGGCAGTGCTGAGTTAGTGCCAAACGTGCTGAATGCCCCAGGGCTGTCCTTTGTGGCTCCGTGTGCTTGGCAAAGGTGGGAGCAGGAGCAAGGAGCAACCCTCAGCTTCTGCTTCATTTTCCCACTGCAGCATTCAGGACTAATGAGGGCAGTTTCACAACATTTATGACAGCACTACAGGTCTTGTTATTTTGCTTTCTCTACACTCCTTAGTGATTAAATCCTTTTCTTGACTTGAAAGAAACGCTTAACAGCCATAATTGAATGCCACTTGGAGAGGTGGCTGTCACTTCACAGCATGTGACTGCACTAACCCAGAGCTCCGGGACTGGAAATGAATGCTGCTGTGTCTGACTCTATTGAGGTGGGCACAAACAGCTGCCAAATGAAAGGTTGGCCTGGATGCAGCAGAGTAATTCCTTGAGCACTCTGTTGGTGTTGTATAAACAGATAACGTTAACAGACTTGTGAAAGGGCTACGAGATAATGAAGGTGGAGGGGGAGTTACAGTAACAAGGCTCCTGCCTTGCAGGGTCTTGGTTTCTTGTTGCTTCTGAAAAGGGAACAAGAAAAGGCAACAAAATCCCCAAAATATAAAATCAGCAAATAGTGTAGAGAATCAGAGAATTATAGAATCAGAGAATCAGGCAAGTTTGAAGAGAGCTCCAAGCTCAGCCAGCCCAACCTAGCACCCAGCCCTGGCCAAGCAACCAGACCATGGCACTAAGTGCCCCAGCCAGGCTTGGCTTCAACACCTCCAAGCACGGCGACTCCACCACCTCCCTGGGCAGCCCATTCCAATGCCAATCACTCTCTCTGCCAACAACTTCCTCCTAACATCCAGCCTGAACCTCCCCTTGCACAACTTGAGGCTGTGTCCCCTTCTTCTGTTGGTGGCTGCCTGGCAGCAGAGCCCAACCCCACCTGGCTACAGCCTCCCTTCAGGGAGCTGCAGACAGCAATGAGCTCTGCCCTGAGCCTCCTCTTCTGCAGGCTGCACACCCCCAGCTCCCTCAGCCTCTCCTCACAGGGCTGTGCTCCAGGCCCCTCCCCAGCCTTGCTGCCCTTCTCCAAACACCTCCCAGCACCTCAGCATCTCTCTGGAATTGAGGAGCCCAGAACTGGACACAGCACTCAAGGTGTGGCCTGAGCAGTGCTGAGCACAGGGGCAGAAGAACCTCCCTTGTCCTGCTGCCCACACTGCTCCTGAGCCAGCCCAGGATGCCATTGGCTCTGCTGCCCACCTGGGCACTGCTGCCTCATCTTCAGCTCCTCTCTCCCAGCACCCCCAGCTCCCTCTCTGCCTGGCTGCTCTCAGCCACTCTGTCCCCAGCCTGTAGTGCTGCTTGGGGTTGTTGTGGCCAAAGTGCAGAACCCTGCACTTGGCCTTGTTCAGTCTCATCCCATTGGCCTCTGCCCACCCATCCAGCCTGGCCAGGTCCCTCTGCAGGGCTCTCCTACCCTCCAACAGCTCCACAGCTGCTCCTAGCTTGGTGTCATCTGCAAACTTACTGCTGCTGGACTCAATCCCCTGATCCAGATCATCAGTATACAGATAAGAGACTCATGAAAGGGCTACAAGATAATGAAGGTTGGGGGGGAGGTTACAGTAACAAGCCTCTTGCCTGTCAGGATCTTGGTTTCCTGTTGCATCTGAAAAGAGGGGAAAAAAGGCAACAAAACCCCCAAAATAGGACATCAGCAAATAGTGGAGAGTCAAAATGAGAGGTTGGTCCTGTACTGCTCCCATCTGAAACTTTCCCACAAGGCCTTTTTTACTATAAATAAGAAGTGAAAGAGTTCACAGCTAAATTTAACCCTTAGCTCGATCGCTTGCTGGGTTTCCATAGGTGGGAGCAGGCTGTGGAGCTGGAGGAAGATGAAGATAAACTGAATCATTAAGTTTCATTTTTACTTCATAAAGACAAAGAAAGGAAAAAAAAAAATCCTTTGCCTTTTAATAGCTAAGGAATATCCTGAGGAAAACCACTGCTGATTGGAATTCCCCTCTTCTTCCCACCCAAACACATCAGGATTTTGGATAGGAGGGAAGCAAATGCCACTTCTCAGGGAAATTTTCAAGCAGAAGAGCTTACAGCTGCCAGAATGTTAACCTAAAAAAGAAGCTGTCAGTGTACCAGAGTGCACAGCCATTGCTTGCTCTGCTTTTAGATATTCAAAGTTCCCACTCTGGAAACTCCCTTTTGGGTTTGCTTTAATTTCACAATTTCTCTGCGGTTAGGCAACTGCAGCCTGAGCTTGGAGCTGTGCTAAGCAGGCTGCAGAATTTGCCTCTCTCCAAGCTGCACGTGGGGTGTTTTATTTTTGTCTAAACCTGTACTTGTGTCACATTTAGGCCATCAAACATTTCTGTGGTCGAGGAGTGAGGGTTAAAAGTGGGACGTTAGGGCGAGGACTGCGCTAAGTGCATTCAGCTGCTGGTCCAGAGCGATGGGGACTGCCTATGGGTGTGTGTGTGGCAGCTTGTGGGTTGCCTCTTGACTCTTTCACAGCTTCCATTTGGGAATTGAAATGATAGGGGACACAAAAAAAAAACCCCAAACCTCAAACAACCAAACCTTGTCCTGATTTAATGATGATACAAACTCCAGGCACAGCTTGTCAGGGAGTTGTCCACGGTCGCAAAGCTGAAATTGCCATCTCCGTTCTCCCCAGGCTAGCAGTAGGTGCCAAGGTGCTACATGGCTCTGGCAAACCCCTTGGAGCAGGGTTTTATTTTGAAAGCAATCCTCAGGTTGTAGCCAGGGAAGCCAGAAAGCCTGTGGCAGCCTTGCTTTGCAATGGCTTTGAGGATCAGAGCTTCATAGCAGTCGTGTTTCTGAAGCCTTACTTGGGAAGGAAGCGCAAAGGCGAACTCCTGGTCGGAGGGAAGATAATTAGCTGCTGAGGTCATTGTTTGCTTGAGCTCGGTTGATAGGGACAGCCCAGCCTGGCTTCTAGTGTAAACAGAGTGTAAAATGTTTATCACCAGCTCTGTCATTTGCCTTATTTGTCAGGGAATCTCAAGCAGAATGAGGAGTTTTCTGGTGCCGTGCACCGAGTTGAGGGAGTTGCAAGATCTCCATAAAAAGGCAGAGCTTTTGCTTGGGTGAGCAGAGAGCCTCTGCCTTGGCAGCCCTCAGCTAGCCCTGACCTTTTCCAGGCAGAAAATTCTGACCCAAATCCTTCCCTGCTGGGGCTGGATGAGAAGAAGTGAAGCTCTGTTACTTGCAGCTTTCTGATCTCAGTTACTTGTCTGATACTCGGTGGTTTGTGCTATGAGATGCTGGGGTGCAGCGGGCAGCCAGTGAGGGTGCAGAGTGCAGAGGGAGCCTGTGCTGGGTATGGGCCATGCTGTTACAGGCTCACAGGATGTTAGGGGTTGGATGGGACCCAAGGAGATCATCCAGTCAAACCCCCCTGCCAGAGCAGGACCACACAATCTAGCTCAGGGCACACAGGAACACATCCAGACAGGCCTGGAAAGGCTCCACAGAAGCAGACTCCACAACCTCTCTGGGCAGCCTGTGCCAGTGCTCTGGGACCCTTCCAGGCAAGAAGTTCCCCCTGGTGTTGAGCTGGAACCTCCTGTGCTGCAGCTTCCATCCACTGCTCCTTGTCCCATCCCAGGGAGCAGTGAGCAGAGCCTGTCCCCCCCGCTCCTGACCCCCAGCCCTCAGATAGTTATAAACCTTTATTAGATCCCCTCTCAGTCTTCTCTTCTCCAGACTAAGCAGCCCCAGGTCCCTCAGGCTCTCCTCATCAGTCAGTGTTCCAGTCCCCTAATCATCCTTATAGCCCTTCCCTTGGACTCTCTCCAGCAGATCCCTGTCCCTCTTCAACTGTCTTCATCCTCTTCCTCCCATAGCACCAGCAGGATAACTGGGCCAGCTTAGAGCATCTCCTGTCAGAGCAACCACGTGAACTTGAGTGCCCAGGTGGAAAAATAACCCCCACAGCTGTTACTAAAGACACCTTTTCCCTCAGGAGGAGATGGGGAAGGGGAGCTTGTGACTGCTTTCAAAAGGCAGAGTGTTTGCACCTGTTTCATTTTTAACTGTTGCCTTCTCTCCTGCTTTCCAGGCCATCGCTGCTTGAACAGACCACACCATGCGTGAGTACAAGCTGGTGGTCCTTGGTTCAGGAGGTGTGGGGAAGTCTGCTTTGGTGAGTTTGGGGAAGCACCTCTGAAACCCTCACACACAGACCTCGAAATGGGCATGGCTCAGTGCAGATGCTACTTGTTAAATGCTGTGAGATGTTTACAGGCTGGGGACAGAGTGGCTGAGAGCAGCCAGGCAGAGAGGGACCTGGGGGTGCTGGTAGAGAGGAGCTGAAGCTGAGGCAGCAGTGCCCAGGTGGGCAGCAGAGCCAATGGCATCCTGGGCTGGCTCAGGAGCAGTGTGGGCAGCAGGACAAGGGAGGTTCTTCTGCCCCTGTGCTCAGCACTGCTCAGGCCACCCCTGGAGTGCTGTGTCCAGTTCTGGGCTCCTCAATTCAAGAGAGATGTTGAGGTGCTGGAAGGTGTTTGGAGAAGGGCAGCAAGGCTGGGGAGGGGCCTGGAGCACAGCCCTGTGAGGAGAGGCTGAGGGAGCTGGGGGTGTGCAGCCTGCAGAAGAGGAGGCTCAGGGCAGAGCTCATTGCTGTCTGCAGCTCCCTGCAGGGAGGCTGTAGCCAGGTGGGGTTGGGCTCTGCTGCCAGGCAGCCAGCAACAGAAGAAGGTGACACAACCTCAAGCTGTGCCAGGCTGGATGTTAGGAGGAATTTGTTGGCAGAGAGAGCGATTGGCATTGGAATGGGTTGCCCAGGGAGGTGGTGGAGTTGCTCTCCCTGGAGGTGTTGAAGCCAAGCCTGGCTGGGGCACTTAGTGCCATGGTCTGGTTGACTGGATAGGGCTGGGTGCTAGGTTGGGCTGGCTGAGCTTGGAGGTCTCTTCCAACCTGCTTGATTCTATGACTCTGTGATTACTACCTGTGTAGTGGCTTCCACCCAGCCCCTGTCACCCTGCTGAAATAGCTCTGAGTTTGTGTGACCTCTTTGGAGAAGCAGCTGGGGACTCGTGGCTGTCACAGGAGTCAGCACTTCAGTTCTGCAGTACTGTAGTGATTGAGTGGCCTCAAGCTGCATCAGGGGTTCAGAGTAGGAAAAATTTCTTCCCTGCAAGAGTAGTCAAGGATTGGAACAGGCTGTCCAGAGAGGTAGTGGTGTCACCATCCCTGGAGCTGTTCAGGGAGTGCTTGGACATGGGGCTTGAGGATGTGGTTTAATGGCCATGGTGGTGTTGTGTTGATGGTTGGACTGGATGGTCTTGGAGGTCTTTTCTAGCCAAAAAGGTTGTGTGATCCCACGAGTGTCTGTATCAAGTATTAAAAGGTTGCCATGCCCTGGAGCAGGGAGTGGCAGTGGGTTGGTGATGCCTGCAGCCTTGCCTCCCTTGCTGGCTGTGCTTCCATCCTGGACAGAGCCCACACGAGCAGCCTGGGCTGGAAACACAGGGCAGGACCAGGAGTCGCCTCCAGCGTGTGCAGTGCAGAGGGCTAAGCAGGCTGATGACACTTTGCCCTCCTTAAGTACTTGTGTTGATTCTAAGAAGAGGTTTACATAGCAGAGTTGACAGTGAAGCTTTGTGAGAGGTTTCTGTCACCTGTTTATCACCAATCAGTCAAGCACTTTGCTCCAACAAAGGCAAAGAACTGGTGAAGTGGAAAGTTCTCTACAACAAGGAACTACCTTGTCACAGAAGATAAGAGCTGATCAGGGGCTGCTTCTTGCACTGAAACCTCCTTTAATGATCAGGTTACCTGTGTGGTGCATGTGGGGCAGGCTATGGATGGAGTCTTCCTGGACTTCAGCAAAGTCTTTGGCAGTGTCTGCCACAAGCAGCTCCTGGCACAGCTGGCAGCTCATGGCTGGGACAGATTCACTCTGATCTGGGTCAAGAACTGGCTGCAGGGCTGGGCTCAGAGAGTGGTGGTGAATGGTGCCACATCCAGTTGGCAGCTGGCACCAGTGGTGTTCCCCAAGGCTCAATGCTGGGCACAGTCCTGTTCAGTATCTTTATTGATGATCTGGACCAGGGGATTGAGTCCAGCAGCAGTAAGTTTGCAGATGACACCAAGCTAGGAGCAGCTGTGGAGCTGTTGGAGGGTAGGAGAGCCCTGCAGAGGGACCTGGCCAGGCTGGATGGGTGGGCAGAGGCCAATGGGATGAGACTGAACAAGGCCAAGGGCAGGGTTCTACACTTTGGCCACAACAACCCCAAGCAGCACTACAGGCTGGGGACAGAGTGGCTGAGAGCAGCCAGGCAGAGAGGGAGCTGGGGGTGCTGGGAGAGAGGAGCTGAAGAGGAGGCAGCAGTGCCCAGGTGGGCAGCAGAGCCAATGGCATCCTGGGCTGGCTCAGGAGCAGTGTGGGCAGCAGGACAAGGGAGGTTCTTCTGCCCCTGTGCTCAGCACTGCTCAGGCCACCCCTGGAGTGCTGTGTCCAGTTCTGGGTTCCTCAGTTCAAGAGAGATGTTGAGGTGCTGGAAGGTGTTTGGAGAAGGGCAGCAAGGCTGGGGAGGGGCCTGGAGCACAGCCCTGTGAGGAGAGGCTGGAAGTGTTGAGCTGAGCTTGGGGATAGGGATGAGCTTGGAGGTCTCTTCCAGCCTGGTTGATTCTATGAAATGGGCTGCCAGTAATCCTGGTGGATCACCTGCAGAAGCCAGATCAATAGAAGAAGAGGTTATTCAGTTGTGTATCAGATTGGATGTAGTCAGAGATGCCTGATGGAGGATCTTGCTTTTCTTAGGCAACGTTGAAAGAGTCACTGACCAATCCAGGGCAGTTATTAATATGCTGGACATAAAAAGCTGGACATAAAAATCATTCAGCATCTGATGTACTTGAAGTTCCTTATTTGTGATGTGAAGTCTGAGTCAGCAGCCAGGCCTGGCTTTCTGAAGAGCTGAAATGTGAATGTTTGGTGTGATAAACAGAAGAGAAATTCTTTCTGGCAGCCTAGGTGCTAAGTAAGCATATATTAGAAGAATTCCTCTGCAATACAGCTTGGAATGGACCTCCAGAGCTTATCCAGTCCAACCTCCCTGCAGTCAACAGGGACATCCTCCATTGAATCAGGTTGCTCAGAGCCTTGTCCAGCCTCACCTTGAGTATCTCCAGGGATGGGACCTCAGCTACCTCTCTGGGTAACCTGTTGCAGAGTTCCAGCACCCTTGTGGTGCAGAACTTGTTCCTAACATCCAGTCCAGATCTCCTCTTAATTTCAAACCATTGCCACTCCTCCTGTGCAGGCCTTTGCAAACAGTCCCTCTGCAGCCTTTTTGTAGCCACCTCTCAGGTACTGGAAGGCTGCTCTAAGGTCCCTCTGGAGCCTTCTCTTCTCCAGGCAGGACAACCCCAGCTCC
The DNA here is from genome assembly GCA_013400475.1 of Tricholaema leucomelas. Classification (NCBI taxonomy): domain Eukaryota; kingdom Metazoa; phylum Chordata; class Aves; order Piciformes; family Lybiidae; genus Tricholaema lacrymosa; species Tricholaema leucomelas. The sequence goes on from WAAF01005903.1 coordinate 207,613, forward strand.
CTCAGCCTGTCCTTATAGCAGAGCTGCTCCAGCCCCCTGATGATTTTTGTCTCCCTCCTCTGGGCCTGCTCCATCAGGTTCATGTTCTTCTTCTTGGAACATGTCCAGAGAAGGGTGACAAAGCTGGTGAGAGGCCTGGAACACAAACCCTATGAGGAGAGGCTGAGGGAGCTGGGGGTGTGCAGCCTGCAGAAGAGGAGACTCGAGGCAGAGCTCATTGCTGTCTGCAGCTCCCTGCAGGGAGGCTGTAGCCAGCTGGGGTTGGGCTCTGCTGCCAGGCAGCCAGGGACAGAAGAAGGGGACACAGCCTCAAGTTGTGCAAGGGCAGGTCCAGGCTGGATATTAGGAGGAAGTTGTTGGCAGAGAGAGTGATTGGCATTGGAATGGGCTGCCCAGGGAGGTGGTGGAGGGGCTGTGCCTGGAGGTGTTGAAGCCAAGCCTGGCTGGGGCACTTAGTGCCATGGTCTGGTTGACTGGATAGGGCTGGGTGCTAGGTTGGGCTGGCTGAGCTTTGAGGTCTCTTCCAACCTGCTTGATTCTATGACATGGTTTAATGGCCATGGTGGTGTTGAGGGCTCCAGAGCTGGACACAGCACTGCAGGTGAAGTCCCACCAGAGCAGAATCAAGTGGCAGAATCACCTCTCTGGATCTGCAGGTCAAGCTGCTTTTGATCCATCACGTTTATAACAGGGCACAGCAAGTGCCACTCAGCAGCCAAGACAGTCATACTTTGCTTTCAAGATGACTTCTCATGGACAAGCATTGGCAAAGAGAGGTGACAAGGTGGGATTTAAAATAATATGGGGGTCACTTTAAAAGTTCTTTCCCTGATCTCTGTAAACTAAACTAACAAAGAGGCTGCTGTGTGTTTTCCAGCACTGTGTTTTCACAGTCTGAGTAGGAGATTACAATGTGGTGTTGTTCCACTGCAAATCCTCCTTGTTTTAACACCTCTCTGCCAAGGAGGTGCTAATTCAGCCTGTTGCTAATGAGAGGATAGGGTTGGAAGACACTGGCAAAGGTTGCCCAGGGAGGTTGTGGAGCACAGAATCATCTTCGATCACTTTGGGTGATTCTGTGCTCCACAACCTCCCTGGAGGTGTTCAGGGCCAGGTTGGATGAGGCCTTGAGCAACCTATTCTAGTGGGAGTGATGGATCCTTAAAGTCCCTTCCAACCCAAACCATTCTATGAATGAATCTCTAAAAGTGAAGCTGTGAACTGCCAGGAGCCAAAGCAGGGCACGGACAGAGCTCAGATGTCCAGAGAGGGACTACATCCCCATGACAGCTTGATGGGAAATACTTAGAGTAAATTTCCTTTGAAATAATGACACAGGGGAAAGAAAAGGTTTCCTCTGACATGAGTGATGGCTCCTCCTGTAATGATTTCATACAAATGGAGTAGCTGGAAGCACTCCAGTTTTCTCTTGCTGCTCTGCAATATGCCTGCGCTCCGGGCACGGAATCCAGAGCAGCTCCACTGGAACTCAGAATGAGATTTGAATTGAAATGTGGATTTTCCACGAGGTACTTTTCCACAGCTTTCCACAGCTTGCCAGTGCCTCTGATTGAAGTTCAGCTCTTCCCTATTGGGTGATATTTACATTAGTTTTTTGTAATCCACCCCCAGAGAAGGCTGTGTAGAGCTGGGGGGAGTTGGTTGCTTGTCCGTGTCATGATGCACGCTGTGTGTGCACAAACCTTTCACCCAGACCTTCCACTTCTCACTGCCTCCTTCCATACTACTTGCTAAATGTTATATTAATTGTGCTCAACTCATTTAATCTTCTTCTTTTGTTCTTCTTTCCTTTCTTCCCAGACTGTACAGTTTGTTCAGGGAATTTTTGTTGAAAAATATGACCCCACAATAGAAGATTCTTACAGAAAGGTAAGCTAACAGCCTTTGTGATTGATGTGATGGCTCACAGAGCTTGCTGCTTGCTTAATCAGGATGAGGAAAGGTCTTCCTTGCTGGAAGGTGTCCAGAGAAGGGTCATGAAGATAAACACAGTGCTGGAGCTGCTCTGCTATGAGGAGAGACTGAGGGAGTTGGGACTGTGCAGTCTGGAGAGGAGAAGGCTCCCAGGTGACCTTATTGTGGCCTTTCAGTATCTTCAGGGGGCTACAAGAAAGCCGGGGAGGGACTTTGTAGGATGTCAGGGAGTGACAGGACTGTGGGGGGTGGAACAAAGCTGGAAATGGGGAGATTCAGACTGGAGGTTAGGAAGAAGTTCTTCAGCATGAGAGTGGTGAGAGCCTGGAATGAGTTGCCCAGGGAAGTGGTGGAAGCCTCATCCCTGGAGGTGTTTAAGGCCAGGCTGGATGAGGCTGTGTGCAGCCTGCTCTGGGATAGGGTTTCCCTGGCCATGGCAGGGGGGTTGGAATTGGCTGATCCTTGTGGTCCCTTCCAACCCTGACTGATTGTAGGATTCTATTCTAAATGTTGTGGCTGCATAACACAGCAGCACAGGAAAACATCAATCCTGGAGCTGCTGCATGCAGCTTGTGTCCTTTGACTTCACAGAGCTCAGGGGCAAGGTGGAGAGGGCAAACTGCATCGGCAGCTACGAAGCTGAATTATCAGGAAATGACAGATTTGGATGTTAAGTGGAGTGCTTCCTCAGTCCTCTTTATCTGGAGGATTAAACCTCTGTTACTCAGTACAACCAAGAGGTTTCACTTCCAATTCCCAGTGACTCAAATTAAGGCAGTTTGTGGCTGCAGCTCTCTGCTGGTTCTTCCTTGGAGGTTACCAGAGCTGCCCAGAGATAGCCTGGTGTGTTTTGACTGCTTTCCACTTGTGCTGGGATATGGTGGTTGGCAGCCTGTGCTGCCAATGCTTCTGATTGATGCCTGGGGACAGGAACAGCTCAACCAGGCTAGGACCAGACTCTCGGTCAGATCTATTTGCTGCATCTCAACAACAGAATTACTCACTCAAAACATTACAGCTATCAGCATTTGCTCTGTGTGTGCTCTCTGGAGAAGCTGCTGTGAAGGATTTCCACACCATTCAAGCACAGCAGGTTGTGTTGCTGTGGGCCTGTTGCTGCTTCTCTTAGGGAACGGCTGTTCTGATGCCTCCTGCTCGCTTTGAAGCCATATGCAATTCTTCATGGCTGTTTGGGATGCAGGCTTGTAATTGCTGAGCAGAAGTCCTTGTCAGGATCCCTGATGCTTGTGGTATTATGTCATTCTATCAACAGAGCTTCTTTCTTGGCTCAATTGATGTCAAGTAACTCATTGTGTTCTAGATTAGCATAAATGTTACCATAATTAAAGGCACAAAACAGAAGACAAAACCTTGCAGCGTTTGTGCCTGTGGTAATTGAATGTAAATTGTGGTATGAGCCCTGCTGTTAAATTTATTTGACTCTCTTGGAATTGCTCTAGTTGCATCTGAGACATTTCTCAGTGCCTGGAAGATTTGCTAAGCCTCACTGTGAAGCTTTTGCTTTCCTTCTTTACTCCGGCAGCAGAATGAAATGGAAGCTGAAGGTCCTTTTGATTTGTAAGAGTGGATTTTGTCTCACTTAAGTTGAGATGTTTACAATGAGCTGCTCATTTAAGTCTTTAGAATCAACAGAGCCCTGGAGCATCAGTGAGCTGACCCAAATGCCTGGCTTGGGGCATAATTAATCCTCTAATAGCAGGGCCTCTGTCAGTGCTGGGGAGGTGCAGGTGCCTGGCTTGCTTCGAGAAGCCTTGGTGGCAGAAGTGAAAACTCAGCTCAGATTCTTCTTGCCTGACTTGATGCTCTTGGAGGTCTTTTCCAGCCTCAGTGATTCTGTGACCCATGTCAGACAGTTTTAACAGCTTTTGTCTCCTCTTTTTTTTTGTCTCCCCAGCAAGTGGAAGTAGACTGTCAACAGTGTATGCTTGAAATCCTCGACACAGCAGGGACAGTAAGTACAAGCTCTGTTTTGACTGATGTGCACTTCCCTTCTGCAGAATGAGATGAGATGTTAAAGAGTAGAGCTTGTGTAATGATCCTGGCCCAAGCAAAACCAACAGATCAGCTGCAGTCATTTAAACAGAGTAATTTTGTTCAGTAACCCAATCCCCAGTGGGGTGAGTGAGCCTCCTGCAGCCCTGTCAGCAATGTCAACCCTGTCCCCAACTGGTGTGCTGCTGCTGGGACACAAAGGTTGGTGCATCCTGTGCCACTCAGCACTTCTCTGCCATCCACCATCATCTTGCTGTCACCATACTGATTTAATTTTGCAAGTGGCCACAATCACAGAATTGTTTTGGTTGAAAAAGCCCTCTGAGATCATCCAGTCCAACCATCAACCCAACACCACCATGGCCACTAAACCATGTCCCCAGGTGCCATGTCCATACATTTCTTGAGCACCCCCAGGGATGATGACTCCACCAGCTCCTTGGGCATCCACTCCCACAGGTTAGACACAGATTGAAGCCACCTCCAGCAATGCCCAGGGATCAACTCCCAGCACCTCACATCAGCCTACCTGAGGAGGATTGCATCAGTAAAGGCTTTGTACCTGTCAAAGACTATTCCTCTAGCAGGTGGCACCTCCCTGGCCCTGCTGTGTGCTGCTTTGGGAGCCCTGTGTTGACCTTGCAGGCTGAGAGCAACCAGAGCCATGCAGTGGCTCCCTTTGTCCCATCGGTGTCATCAGCATGCAAAGTCCTGTCACTGAGTAAACAGAGCCTGTGATGGCTGAGTGCACATCTGAGGGGGAGGACTTGCTTCCTAAAGTTAGTTTGATTTAGAAAGCTTTGAATATGCTCAGCAGCCATGTGAAGGCATGGAAGCAGAAGTCATTGCTGCAGGGCTCTGCTGAAGCCCCTTTCACAGGCCTGCACAAAGGCTGCTCTGAGCTGGGGCAGCTTTGCCAACCTGGTCTTTGTTTCCCTGCATTGAAGCTTTAAGTCACTTTCATGCTAGAGGTGAGTACAGAAAACTTTGTGTTCAGAGGTGAGCAGGCAGAGCCTTCCCAGGCAGTGCTGTTCACACTGAGGGTGACTCTGGGACACCCAGGCCTGTTTCACTCTCCTAGAGGAGGAATTGACTTTCCAGTCCAGGTCTGACCTTCTTGTGGTCCTTCCAGTATCCAAAAGGGGCCTCCAAAAAAAGCTGGGGATGGACTTTTTAGGCTCTCAGGGAGTGACAGGACTGGGGGGAATGGAGCAAAGCTGGAGGTGGGGAGATTGAAACTGGATGTTAGGAAGAAGTTGTTTGCAGTGAGGGTGGTGAGACACTGGCACAGGTTGCCCAGGGAGGTTGTGGAGCACAGAAGCATTGGGTGATTCTGTACTCCACAACCTCCCTGGAGGTGTTCAAGGTCAGGTTGGATGAGGCCTTGAGCATCCTGTGCTAGTGGGAGGTGTCCCTGCCTATGGCAGGGGTTGGAGCTGGCTGAGCTTTGAGCTCCCTTCCAACCTAACCCATTTTATGAGTCCCTCTGCTCAGCAGCAGGATTCCAGTCCCAGGTCCCACACTGTGCCCATGGACATGAGCTGGCAGCAGAACCACATCTTTATGACCACTTCTCCAGCCCACAGCTGCTACAAGGACAGACAAACACTGTGGGCATCTTCTACAACCTCCCTGGAGGTGTTCAAGGCCAGCTTGGATGGGGCCTTGAGCAACCTGTTCTAGTGAGAGGTGTCCCTGCCTATGGCAGGAGGTTGGAACTGGCTGAGCTTTGAGCTCCCTTCCAACCTAAACCATTCTGTGATTCTTGATTATTATTTTTTTCCTTTCTCCATTTTTTATTTCAAGAAGCTTTTTGCTCTGTTAGGAGGGGGAAAAAAAAGGCCAGAGAGGTGTTAATGCTTGAATTGAATTTGCCTGCTGCAGTGGCTTTCTCTACGGGGGGTGAGAATGTTGATGCCTGCTGGACCAGGGCTGTGTTGTGTCTCCATTACAGTGAAAGGTTGGAAACATTCATTAGCTGCACTCACTGACTAATTCCTTCTTCAAATGCTTCCATTCCAGGAGCAATTTACAGCAATGAGGGATCTCTACATGAAGAATGGCCAAGGGTTTGCACTAGTATATTCCATAACAGCACAGTCCACCTTTAATGACTTACAGGACCTGCGGGAGCAGATTCTACGGGTTAAGGACACTGAAGATGTGAGTGGAATCTTTTCTTCTTTCCTTCTGCTTAAAGGTTAACATTTGGGATTGTTCAGCCTGGAGTAAAAGAAGGCTTCAGGGAGGCTCCCAGGTGACCTTATTGTGGCCTTTCAGTATCTGAAAGGGGCCTGCAAGAAAGCTGGGGAGGGACTTTTTAGGCTCTCAGGGAGTGACAGGACTGGAGGGAATGGAGCAAAGCTGGAGGTGGGGAGAGTCAGGCTGGACACGAGGAGGAAGTTCTTCAACACAAGAGTGGTGAGAGGCTGGAATGGGTTGCCCAGGAAGGTGGTTGAGGCTCCATCCCTGGAGGTGCTTAAGGCCAGGTTGGATGAGGCTGTAGGCAGCCTGATGTAGGGTAGGGTGTCCCTGCCCATGGCAATGAGGTTGGAACTAAATGATCCTTGTGGTCCCTTCCAACCCTCACTGATTCTATCATTCTGTGATCTTAGAACAGCCTTCCAGTACCTGAAAGGGGCAGTAGGAGAGCTGGGGAGGGATTTTGACAAGGGCTTGTAGTGCTAGGACAAGAGGGAATAGATTGAGGCTTGAGGAGAGGGAGTTTAGACTGGAGATTAGGAAGAAATTCCTTAGAGTGAGGGTGGTGAGACACTGGCACAGGTTGCCCAGGGAGGTCATAAAATCATTTAGGTTCAAAAAGACCTCTGGGATCATCAGGTCCAATCATTGGCCTTACTCTACAAAGTTCACCCCTAAACCATAGATCCTCAAGCACCACATTTAAATGACCTTGAATCACATCCAGGGAGGGTGACTCAAACACCTCCCTGGGCAGCCTGCTCCAATGTCTGACCACTCAGTCTGAAAACATCCCTGAACATTACTCTGTTTTCATGGCTCTGTGTGAGGGAAGTGGCTGGGGAGATGTTGCAGCCAAGCCTGGCTGGGGCACTTTGTGCCATGGTCTGGTTGATTGGCCAGGGCTGGGTGCTAGGTTGGACTGGATGAGCTTGGAGCTCCCTTCCAACCTGCTTGATTCTATGATTCTGTGGGAGCCTCTTCAGTCACCTCCACTCCAGCTCTAATCATCAGATGTAGTTGTCCTGCCTCTTGTTGTGTGGAGATGGCATTTGGCACAGTCTGTAAGCCAGAGGAGCTCACCCAGTTGCATGCATGGATTGTTGAAAGGCCTCTTGGCTGCTGACGCCAGCTGCAACCTTGTCTCAGAGCCTCGCTTGGCAAGGTTGGAGCATGAGGTGGTTTCAAACCCGTTTTAAATGCTGGTTTGCATTGTCCTGTCTGGCAGAGGGAGAGCACTTAGTGTGTTTGCAGGCCCTGGGTGCTGTAACTGGAGCTCCCTGGTGAGTTTGACTTTCTAAGCACGTGGCCCAGGGCAGGCTGCTGGTGGCTTTTGCTGTGGTTGCCACGTGGCTGTGGAGATGTGTGGGAACTCTCTTTGCAGCCTTCCTCCAAGAGAAGCTGAAAAGGAGTATTTTTGGGTTGTGCCTAGCAGATGCTCTTCAGGGCTTTGCCCTGAGCAGGGTGCAAAAAGAAAAGCCTGAGTTTTTCCCCTCTTGACAGCTCAAAGCTGTCTCCTGCCCTGGGTGCCTTGGAGTTGCGTTGGCCACAGAGCAGTGGAAGCAGTCTCAGCCTCTGTTCTGTGGCTGGGGGAGTGGAGGAGGTCGGTGGACAGGGCTGGGACAGGTATTTAGGTCAAATCCTAGGTCAGCTCTGTGCATTGTGTGTAAATTGCTGCTCAGGAAAGTGCTCTGAGCCATCAGTGTGAGCCTGCAGCTCCGGGGCTGAGGGCAAGCTCCCAGGCTGCTGCTTTCTCTTGCATCTTCATTGTCCCATATCCTGATTGCCTTGTTCCTTGTGGCTTGGGTTCCCTCCTTGGTTTAACAAGCTGAGCTTCTATTCATGCAAAGCTGATTTTCATTTTGGGAGGGGTGATGCTCATCCAGCTCCCTGGGAGCACAAATGCTGTACTGGCTGGGGCTGGAGCCCAGCAGCTCACTCAGCAGCAGCAGGGGAATCTGCACTGTAAGCTGCTCAGCTCCATCAGCCAACAGAGGCTGCTGCCTTGGGCTTTGGTCAGGGATTGGACTGAATTGTTGAAGTGCATTTCTTTAGTTTGTGTTGGGGATGTTACTTGTTGAAGCCTGAGAACCTTCTGAAGGTTGGCACCAAGCTCTGCCGAGCTGGGGAAATGCTCTGCTTCCTGTCTGCAGCCTCAGAAGGTGTCTCTTAAAACCTGCCAAATTATCTGTGGCTAACAAGTTTCAATTGCAGCCTCCTCCACGAACCAGTTGGTTGTTCATCAACCTCCATTCCTGGCTCTGTGATGAGCAATGATCAGCTTTTGAAACAACCTTACACAACTTCATGCTTCTCAGCCCTCTGCTACTTACCCAGCCAAATATCACTTTGTTGTAAGGGCTTGCAGTGATAGGATGAGAGGCAATGGTTTGAAACTGGAGAAGAGCAGATTCAGATTGGATGTTAGGAGCAAGTTGTGCACGGGGGGGTGCTGGAACACTGCAGCAGGTTGCCCAGGGAGGTAGTTGAGACTCCATCTCTGGAGATACTCAAGGTCAGGCTTGATGAGGCTCTGAGCAACCTGATTTGGTGGGGGATGCTTGGGGATGGGTCCTGTAGAAGGGGCAGGCAGCAGCTGGGGCTGTGTTGTGCTCTCATCATCTTCTGGGGCTAGAAGTGGTCTCTGTTCCAATCCCTGACCGCTCTTGCAGGGGAGAAATTTTTCCTAACCTCCAACCCAGACCTCCCCTGCTGCAACTTGTGGCCATTGCCTCTCCTCCTATCACTATAATTACTCCCTCCAGGGAGTTGTAGAGACCAATGAGGTCTCCCCTTCAGCCTCCTCTTCTCCAGGCTGAACAACCCCAGCTCCCTCAGCCTGTCCTCACAGCAGAGGTGTTCCAGCCCCCTGCTCATTTCAGGACCCCACTCCATCAGGGCCATGTCCCTTCTGTCAGCCTAGCTCAGCTCCCTGGTTTTACTGCTTTTCATACTGTCTATGTGGTCCTTTCTTTTGCTCTCTCCTCAGGTGCCTTCCTCAGCTGTAGCACTCCATGCTGGCTGTTAACTGCTGTGTCTCTTGTTGCTTGTCTCCTCTCCAGGTTCCGATGATCCTGGTGGGCAATAAATGCGACCTGGAGGAGGAGCGCGTGGTCGGCAAAGAGCAGGGGCAGAACCTGGCCAGGCAGTGGTGTAACTGTGCCTTTCTAGAGTCCTCTGCAAAGTCTAAAATCAACGTTAATGAGGTAAGCTGTGCCCTTGGCCTTCCTGCTCCAGCACCAATGCCACCCTAACCCAGCACCAACAGTCCTTCCTGCAGGCCTTCACGGGGAAGGTTCAGGGCACGTCCGACACTCAGCCTCAGGAAGCTTTGGGCTGCAGCTTCCTTCACTGCTGCTTTGTGTTGGTTCTGAAGAGATCTGCACCTTTTTCTCTCTGAAAGGTTGAGTGACTTCACAGGTGACTTTCTGTAGGCTGTGTCAGAGGACATGAATAGCAGAGGGTGCTCAGTAAGGCCCAGTGAAGTGGGTGGCTCTTGGCTTAGGATCAGAGGATGTTAGGGGTTGGAAGGGACCCAAAGAGATCATGGAATCCAACCCCCTACCAGAGCAGAACCATCCAATCTAGCTCAGGTCACACAGGAACACATCCAGACAAGCCTTGAAAGGCTGCAGAGGAGGAGACTCCACAACCTCTCTGGGCAGCCTGTGCCAGTGCTCTGGGACCCTTCCAGGCAAGAAGTTCCCCCTTGTGTTGAGCTGGAACCTCCTGTGCTGCAGCTTCCATCCACTGTTCTGTGTCCCGTCCCAGGGAGCAGTGAGCAGAGCCTGAGCCCCGCTCCTGACCCCCAGCCCTCAGGTAATTATAAACCTTTATTAGATCCCTTCTCAGTCTTCTCCAGACTAAACAGCTCCAGGTCTGTCCTCACCAGGCTCCAGTCCCCTCATCATTCTCATAGTCCTCCCTTGGACTCTCTCCAGCAGATCCCTGTCCCTCTTAACCTGGGCAGCCCAAAACTGAAGGCAATACTGAAGATGAGGTTTCACCAGAGCAGAGCAGAGGCAGAATAGAACCTCCCTTGATCTGCTGGACACACTCTTCTTATGCCCCTGGGATCCCATTGGTCCTCTTGGCCATCAGGGCACATTGCTTAGATCAGCTTTCTCTGGCCATCTCCTTTTTCAAGGTCACTGCTGCTGCTCTTCAGGACGTGGACCATGCCCCAGTGTTCTCCTTGGCATCTTGTGCAGCCTTGGCTATTGGTTTGGAGTCTTTGCTTTTGCACAGTCCTGCTGCCCCTGGCTGCTCAGGCAGACTCCTACTCACAGTCCTCCTCTAACTTACTGAGGCTATCTCCAAACATCTGTCCAAGCAGCTCCCTGTGTCTAAAGGGAACTTCAGACCTTTGCAATCCTTGTGCCTTCTGCTGCTGCTGGGGCTCACAGAATCACAGAACTGTTTTGGTGGGAAGAGACCTTTAAGGTCATCAAGTCCACCCTTCACCCAGCACCACCATGGCCATTAAACCATGTCATAGAATCAAGCAGGTTGGAAGAGACCTCCAAGCTCATCCAGTCCAACCTAGCACCCAGCCCTGGCCAAGCAACCAGACCATGGCACTAAGTGCCCCAGCCAGGCTTGGCTTCAACACCTCCAGGCACAGTGACTCCACCACCTCCCTGGGCAGCCCATTCCAATGCCAATCACTCTCTCTGCCAACAACTTCCTCCTGACATCCAGCCTGAACCTCCCCTGGCACAGCTTGAGACTGTCCCCTTGTTCTGTTGCTGCTTGCCTGGCAGAGGAGCCCAACCCCACCTGCCTACAGCCTCCCTTCAGGTAGTTGTAGACAGCAATGAGGTGCCACATCCACATGTTTCTTGGACACCTCCAGGGGTGGTGACTGCAGCACCTCCCTGGGCAGGGAGCTCTGCTCGACATCAGGCACCAGGGCTTTATTATCTGACTGTGACAGGAACCAGGTTTGCAGCCACAAAAGCTGAGGTGACCCCATTGAGCGTGGCTGGTTTGGTGCCAGGAGATAACTGAGGCCGTTTAGGAGGCTGTGAGATAAACAGGAGCAGCAGAGCTTGGACTGCACCCAGCGCTGAGCTGGCAGCTGCTGGAACCTGCGCAGCGATGCAGGAACTGCAGCTAAGAGAGGAGGGAGCTCCAGGCTGCAGGAACTGCAGCTAAGAGAGGAGGGAGCTCCAGGCTGCAGGAACTGCAGCTGAGAGAGGAGGGAGCTCCAGGCTGCAGGAACTGCAGCTCCCCAGGCTGGGATAAGCCTGACTGCAGGAACTGCAGCTGAGAGAGGAGGGAGCTCCAGGCTGCAGGAACTGCAGCTCCCTGGGCTGAGATGAGCCTGGCTGCAGGAACTGCTGCTGAGAGAGGAGGGAGCTCCAGGCTGCAGGAACTGCAGCTGAGAGAGGAGGGAGCTCCAGGCTGCAGGAACTGCAGCTGAGAGAGGAGGGAGCTCCAGGCTGCAGGAACTGCAGCTCCCCAGCCTGGGATAAGCCTGACTGCAGGAATTGCTGCTGGGAGAGGAGGGAGCTCCAGGCTGCAGGAACTGCAGCTCCCCAGGCTGAGATGAGCCTGGCTGCAGGAACTGCAGCTGAGTGAGGAGGGAGCTCCAGGCTGCAGGAACTGCAGCTCCCCAGGCTGAGAGGAGCCTGGCTGCAGGAATTGCTACTGAGTTTGGGATGAGTCTGGCTGCAGGAACTGCAGCTCCCCAGGCTGGCATGAGCCTGGCTGCATGAGTTGCAGCTCCTGAGGCTGGGATTAGCCTGGCTGCAGCCTGCTCTAATCTGAGCTGGTAAATATAGCTCATGAGGCAGAGTGCTGCCAGGAGGGAGGGCTGTGTGTGTGCCTGAGCTGTAGAGAAGCCATGGCTGTTAGTGGAGAAGCTGTTGGCTCAGCCATGGAAGGATCACCACAGGGTATAACAAACTCTGGTTTGTTTGTATTTCCACAGTCTGTGGCAGGGATTGACCTCTCCTTAGCCAAAGCTGCCTGAAAGCTCTCCCAGGGACTGTGGGAAAGGGAATTCTCTGCAGGCAAGCCCTGAGCTGTCCTGGGGCCAACGCAGAGCCCTGGTTTGCATCCAGCCAGCCCTACTGTGTCAGCCCTCTGCCTCCATCCTCCCCTGTCCTGTCTGCTGCCTCCAGTGAGACTCAGATCACAGAGAAGAAAATTACTATCTGGAGGATTAGGTTTTGGGTTTCTGTGATCTTCATTTTCTGGTGTTCTGCCAGGTGTTTAGTTATGGAAAGGATAAAAGCTGAGGAAATCAGAAGGAGGAAAACTCATGAAGCAAGCAGCTCACTGGGCTGATTATTTGGTGCTTCTGCTGGCTCACAGACTGGGGAAGCAATTACATTATTCTAGGCTTTGGTTTTGCCTCTTTATCTACTTTTGGGCTTCTAACTCTGTTAAAATCAAGGCTCAAGGCTCAAAAATAACTCTGTGTATTTCCTGAAGTGAAGCATAGAAACATAGAATAGAATCAGTCAGGGCTGGAAGGGACCACAAGGAGCAGCCAGTTCCAACTCTCCTGCCATGGGCAGGGACACCCTACCCTAGAGCAGGCTGCCCACAGCCTCATCCAGCCTGGCCTTAAACACCTCCAGGGATGGAGCCTCAACCACCTTCCTGGGCAACCCATTCCAGCCTCTCACCACTCTTGTGTTGAAGAACTTCCTCCTTGTGTCCAGCCTGACTCTCCCCACCTCCAGCTTTGCTCCATTCCCCCCAGTCCTGTCACTCCCTGAGAGCCTAAAAAGTCCCTCCCCAGCTTTCTTGCAGGCCCCTTTCAGATACTGAAAGGCCACAATAAGGTCACCTGGGAGCCTCCTCTTCTCCAGCCTGAACAGCCTTTCATGCTTGAAGGTTCCTTTCATGCTTGTTCATGGAGCTGGCAGCCAAAAACCGTAGAAATTACTTCACTTGAGAGCTTGCTGAAGCTACCTTCACTTCCCTTTCATGCTTGTTCATGGAGCTGGCAGCCAAAAACCGTAGAAATTACTTCACTTGAGAGCTTGCTGAAGCTACCTTCACTTCCCTTTCATGCTTGTTCATGGAGCTGGCAGCCAAAAAAGCAATCCTCAGTTTTCCAGTTGTTGCAGTTTGTTACCAACTGCTGCTTTCTCCTCTAAATTTCCTTGCCACCAACAAGCACTTGTAAGCTGTCAGCCACTCCAGGGAGTCAAAAACCAAACAGGGACAAGGGTGGAGCCTGCTGAAGGTTTAAGTGTTTTCTCCTCAGTGCTGTGACCCAGCTCCAAGCGTTTTTACACAGCTCATTCTGCTATAAATTGCTGGGAAAACAAAAAGTGCTCACAAGCAGCTCCTGCTCTGCAGCTCAAAGAGGTCTCTGTGCTCCTCTCCTGCTGGAAATGCCTGAGTTCAGGGCAGATGTTTTGCTTCCCCTTGGTAATCTGTATTAATAAACTCAAAGGATTATAGACCAGGCAGAAAGGTGAAGTGATTCACAGCTCCAAGGTGTTTGGCAAGGAGGAGAACTAAGAGTGCTTCCCATGCAGTAGGCGACTGGAGATGACTTTGCAGAGGCTGAAAGCCCAGGAAAAGGGCTGCTCTTCCCTGCAGCCCAGCTTGCACCAAGGGGGAGATGATCCTTTTGTCATTCCCAGTTTTCCTCTCCTTTTTCAAAGCAAGGGATTTGTTGCCATTTCCTTGCTGTGCTCTTTGAAACCTTTGCTGAACAGGACAGGAGCTCACAGCTTATTCTGCTCTATGTGCTCCCTGATAGGAGCTGTGTGCTTTCTGTGCTCCCTGATGGGAGCTCTCTGCTCTCTCTGCTCTCTCTCTGCTCCCTCCTCAATCTGTGCTCTCTGTGCTTTCTGCTCTCTCTGCTCTGTCTGCTCTCTCCTCTCTATATGCTTTCCCCTCTCTCTCTGCTTTGCTCTCTCTGCTCTGTCTGCATTCTGCTCTCTCTGCTCCCTCCTCTCTCTGTGCTCTTTCTGGTCTCTGTGCTTTCTCTTCTCTCTGCTCTCATTCCATGAACACAAGAAAGCTGGGGAGGGGCTTTTTAGGCTGTCAGGTAGTGATAGGACTGGGGGAGGGATGGAACAAAGCTGGAAATGGGGAGATTCAGACTGGAGGTTAGGAAGAAGTTCTTCAGCATGAGGCTGGTGAGAGCCTGGAATGGGTTGCCCAAGGAGGTGGAAGTCTCATCCTTGGAGGTGTTTAAGGCCAGGCTGGATGAGGCTGTGGACAGCCTGATACAATGTGCGGTGTCCCTGGGCATGGCAGGGGGGTTGGAACTGGCTGATCCTTGTGGTCCCTTCCAACCCTGCCTGATTCTATGATTCTTGGTCTGAGTAAATGCAGATGTTTAATTGCATCAATGAGACTGCAGCCACCAGGACAGGGTTATCAGCTTGCCAACCTGCCTGAGTTTTTAGCACTTGCAGAGTGTTTTACCACTTGGATTTCTCAGTTTGTGTTTTTCCTCCTTTTCAGATCTTTTATGACCTGGTCAGACAGATAAATAGGAAAACACCAGTGGAAAAGAAGAAGCCTAAAAAGAAATCATGTCTGCTGCTTTAGACTCCCACGGCGCAGCAGCTCTGAGCCAGGTAAGAGGGGGCTGAATTCTGCCCACAGCTCAGCACCAGGAGCTGCTCCCAGCAGAGAGGACTCCCTCCTTTCTCTCCACTCCTTCCTCCCTGCTCCCAAATGCCGTTCTGGGGTGGATTAGAAGGGCTGTGGTTAGTAGGTCCAGAGAGGTTCTCCTGCCCCTCTGCTCTGCCTTGGTGAGTCTACATCAGGAGTACTGCGTCCAGTTCTGGGCCCCTCAGTTCAAGAGGGACATAGAACTGCTTGAGAGAGTCCAGCACGGGCAAGAACACTTCACTTGTTGGACTGCAAGAAGTCAGTTGTGCTGACTGACCTGGCAGAGAAAATCTGCTGCTCTCCTTTTCTTCTCTGCCTTGAGCTGATGAATGCAACAGAGCAGGAACTTCCTTCTCACTCTTGCAGGTTCTCCCTCTGTCTTGTGACACCACAGCTCCCTTTTGCTTCCTCTTCTGCTGAAATTCAGTGGCATCTGTGTAACTTGTGTTGCTGCTGCAGTCCTAGGAGCAGTGGGGACAACAGCAAATTGGTTTGGGTGGGGAGATGGAGATCAGTGGGGAGATAGAGACCAGTGGCACAGAAACCAAGAGCTGCCCACCAAAGAAACCAAACACAGAAGCAAGAAACCACCCCAAGGTTGGACACAGCTATAAATAATCTTCCTGTGTATCTTGGCAGGATGCTCTGTGTGCTTACAGCTGTTCTGCTGCACTCCTGAGAGGAAAGCTGTGTTTCTGTAGCTTCAGGCTTTGGACAGAAACATCACCCAGGCTGCCCCAGAGCTGGCAGAGCGTTGGCACAGGGGTGTGCTGCTCAGCACCAGGCAGAGACAGGGTTGGGTGTGAGGTCAGCAGCCCATCATGGCCCAGGGAAGTGAGAAATGGTCAGGAGACAAGCAGATGGTCCAGAAAGGTGCCTGTGGTGCACAGACTATCAGCTTCTGATCAAACTGATTGAACCTCAACAAGGGCAAGGGTAGAGTCTGGCACCTGGGCAAGAACAACCCCAGGGAGCAGGATAGGTTGGGGACTGACCTGTTGGAGTGCAGTGAAAAGGAAAAGGATCTGGGGGTCCTGGTGGCATGAGGCAGCAATGTGCTCTGGTGCCCAGGAGGGGCAGTGCCATTCTGGGGTCGATTAGAAGGGCTGCGGTTAGTAGGTGGGGAAAGGTTCTCCTGCCCCCTCTGTTCTGCCCTGCTGAGGCCACATCTGGAGTGCTGTGTGCAGTTCTGCCCCCTCCAGTTCAAGAAGGACATAGAACTGCATAGAGAGAGTCCAGCACAGAGCCACGAAGATGCTGAAGGGAATGGAACAGCTCTGTTAGGAGGAGAGCCTGAGGGAGCTGGGGCTGGGAGCTTGGAGGAGCCTGAGAGGTGACCTCAGCAGTGGTTATCACTGTGTGCAGGGTGAGTAGCAGGAGGCTGGAGCCAGGCTCTGCTGGGTGATGCCAGTGCCAGGCCAAGGGGCAATGGTGGAAGCTGAGGCAGAGGAAGTTTCACTTAAGCCTGAGGAGGAATTTTTTCCTTGTGAGGGTGACAGAGCCCTGGCACAGGCTGCCCAGGGGGGTTTGGAGTCTCCCTCTGGAGATATTCAAAACCCACCTGTATGTGTTCCTGTGTGATCTGGTACAGGAGATCCTGCTCTGGCAGAGGTGGAACTGGGTGAGCTTTGAGGTCCCTTCCAGCCCAAACCATTCTATGAATCTTTGGTCCATGGAGACAAGGCTGGATCAGCCCAGACCAAAGCTATCAAGTCACCAACATGTCCATTTCCAAAGGCACTGTAGGCTTCAAGTGTCAATTCCAGAGGAGACTAAATGAGTTGGGAAGCAGCAGGAGACATTTCTGCTCCTTTCTGCATTTTGAGGGCTGGAGCTGGAGCAGGATTTGGAGAAGGAGCAGGAGCTGGAACAGAAGCTGGAGCTGGAGCTGAAGCAGGAGCTGGAGCAGAAGCAGGAGCAGGAGCAGGAGCAGGGTAGCTCCTTCCTTCTGCTGTTAACTCCAAGGAGGCTCTGCTAAGGGTGCAGGCATCTGGCCAGATGGTTCCCCTGGCAGGGCTGGCATCTAAATAATTCACTTCTAGCCTCATGTTCAGGACTTTGCTGTCTCCCAAAGGAAGCTCTCCAAAGTCCTTCACTTGGTGCTCCTTTTGCCCAGCTGTGCTGTACAGCCATCTGTGGCTCTCTGCTTCTGCCTCCTCCTCAGCTTGTGTGTGGACTGGATGATCTTGGAGGTCTCTTCCAACCTAGTTGGTTCTTTCATTCTCTGATTCTCCAAGCATTGGGACCTTGGGAGGATGGTGTCACTTGCCACATTAAATCCCATCATGGCAAAACCCCCTCCAACCCATCCAACCCATCCTAACGAGACCATTCATAGCACTGCCTAACTCCACAAATCTTCTTTCCCCTTCTCCAGATCACAGGAATGAAGAACTGTTGCCTGAATGGAAAGTGCCAGCATCCCCCACTTCAAAACCTTAAGAGAAATTAAGAACATATCTGAAGAAGCTTCTCCTGTTTCAATATCCTACGAGAAGGATTTAGATCTTAAAATGGTTTGCAGACAGTCCCTGGGGAACCAAAAAAAAACCCAACAAAGAAAATGATTCTGTGTCTATCTCTTGACAAATCTCAGACCATAATTACTCCTCCTTTGCAATAGCAATTAACAGATGTGAAAATAAACCTGATTGACTCTAGTTTGTGATCCTCCAGAGGAGCATGGATGCATTGCAGATGTTAGCTACTGCTGCCATCATTCCAGTTCCATCTTGACCCATTTTTAGCATCATTTCTCCCCATCAAGCACTAAAACTCTTCCCACTGTTTTATATCTATAACCAGAGATACATTACCTGAAGGTCTCCTTTGAACTCACTGCAACAAATAACTTTTTTTTTGGGGGGGGGGGAGGGGAGGGGGAGGGTTTTGAGGTTTGGTTTGGTTTTGAGTCATCCACTTCATTTTTTTGGGTGGGTTTGGGGTGTTTTTTTTTTTTTGCTATTTAAAAGTTACAGAATCTCTTTCTTTTCATTCTGTCATTTAGATCCTCATTAAAAATGTTTGTGCTTTGGACAAAGAGAGAGGAAAGGTCTTTTATAAGGACAAAAACCCCACAAACAAAAAAAAACCCAAGCTGGGATAACTGATTTCTATGGCTTTAAAAGCATATATATATATATATATATATAATATACTAAACCAACTCTAATATTGCTTCTTGTGTTTTCCTGTCACAGATTAAATTCCAGCTTTTATGAATGATTAAATTTTAGTACATTTTCAGTTTTTGGTTCTGTGTTTTTGTTATGCTTTCCAGGCTTTGGTTTTCCAGGTTTCTTTCTGGGTTTCTCCCCTGTGTTTTCTGAGTTCCTCTCCTCGTTTGGTTGGATCCAGTTTTCTGGTCTAAGCAGTCCCCAGCAGCCTGCTGGTGTTTCCCTCCTGCCCCCCCAGTGCCATCTTCTCACTCCCCTCCTCGCTGGATGTGTTTAACCACAGCAGGCTCCTTCCAGTGTCCTTTTGGACCTCCTCCTTGACTGGTTGAAGATTGGATTCAGCTGAAAAAATGATTCCTCTGCGCAGTGGTTTTTCTATCTGCAAGTTTCCTTTCATCCTGTGTCAAGGTTTGACTTCTCTGACCTCTGCTTTCACCCCACTTTGTGTACTTTGGGGTGGAATCCCTGGTTTTTGGCAGTGCCACCCACTGGGCAGGAGCCCAAGACTATCATCTCTCCTAGTCAGCACCTGGATGTGGAGCTGTGGAGCTTGAAAGTTGGTTCTGTTTAAATCCAGTTTCCACACAGCAAATGTCAGCTGAAAGCTGACAAAGGTTCCCCCCACCTGCAGTTCAGCTGAGGAGGCTTCTTCTTGGCCCATTTTGGGTTGATTTGGGTTGGTTTTAGATCCCTGTTGGCTTTATTTTTAAACACCTGTTGGCTTTGTCGAGTTGAAAAGGAGCAGGATGCGAAGAGAGCCGCAGGTGCTTGGCCTCCATCCTGCCGTCTATATGCAAGTACAAGAACCACCTCTGGAACCTTGGGGTCCAAATCCCATCCTGGAATCCCTGCAGTGCTGGAGGACTTGCTCCTACTTGGCTTCTGAATAAGTGAGAAGAGCAAAATGGATCTTCACAGTGGAGAAAAAGTCAGACCAGACTTTGCCCTGCTCCTTGAAAGGGGAAGTGGAAATGCCACAGCTGGAGACCAGTTTGTCCCCACAGCCCTTGTGTGGTTCTGTCAGGAAGGAGGGGAAAGAAACTGCCCAGAAAGAGCTTTTCTAAAGCTGTGTTCAGCAGCTGTTGGATGATCCAGAGCTCCCAGTCTCTAAGTGCAGCCCAAACAAGACTGGATGCAAGCATTTGGATGGTGATAATGTGAAAACATCCAAACATCTGCCCACTTAGGAGCTACTAGGACAGACTTAGTTCCCTAACCTGGTTGTCTTCAACCTTCCTCTGTGCTTCCTTTCTCAGGAGGAGCAGCAGCATGGGCTTGCAGGTTGGTTACCTTTGCTAAATGTAAGAATATTTTAGTAATAAAGGAATTTTCATCTACCTGCTGCTGGTGGAGGCCTTTTCTCTGCAAACACAGCCACAGCCTTTGTTCCAGCTACAGTGAAGGGGGTGAGTTCAGCTCATGGTGGGAGAAGGATCTTGCCTTCACCCCAAGAAAGATCTTGAGGGGTTGAAGTCGGTTCAGAGAAGGGAAATGAAGCTGGGGAAGAGGCTGGAGAACAGGGCTGAGGAGGAGGAAGAGCAGCTGAGGGTGCTGGGGTTGGTTAGTCTGGAGAAGAGGCTGAGGGGAGACCTCATTGCTCTCTACAGCTCCCTGAAAGGTTAGAGCCAGGTGGGGTTTGGTCTCATCACCCTCTTAACAAGTGACAGGACAAGAGGAAATGGCCTCAGGTTGCACCAGGGGAGGTTTAGGTTGGACATTAGAAGAAAATCTCTCCACCAAAAGGGTTCTGAAAAGACTGAGACTCCCAGGAAGGTGGCTGAGTCCCCAGGAAGGTGATTGAATCCCCAACCCTGAAGTGTTGCAGTCCCTCAGAGATGTGGTGCTGAGGGCCGTGGCTTAGCACCAGCCTTGATAGAGTTAGGGAAGGGTTGGACTGGACGATCTGAAAGCTCTTTTCCGACCAAAACCATTCTCTGACTCCAGGAGCTTCCCCCTGCCAGCAGAGCTGTGTGTGGGGAGGGGGCTGCGTTCCCGCACCGCCATGCAACACCTCCCAGTCCAGCCCTTGCCGTGGTTGGGGAAGCTGAGTCTTGCCTCTCGGTGGCAGCTTTTGTCTGTAGCGGGGACTGCCTGGGGCACCTCAGAGCCTGCTCAGCACCAAGCAGAGGTGTGGGTGTCTGAGGGGCACCCGCTGGTGGCTGCACCCCGAGCTCCTCCCCGGGGAACCTCTGCGCTGCTCACCTATCTCCTGCCCGGCTGGCTGGGTGGAGAGGCAGGAAGGGCAGCCTGGGTTCTAAAACGAGAAGTAAACTTGGTGTAAATGATGGAGCTTGACGTGGAAGGGCGGTGGAGACTTCCCGAGCCCGGCTGCCGCTAGATGGGAGTGTGGGAGAGCATCAGGGGCTGGGCCCGGGGCGGCGCTGGGTGGTGGCAGCGCAGCGGAGCAGGAATCCTTCGGAGGGTGCAGCCCTGGCTGCTGCCAGGCTCCGCACAGCCCTTCCCTTTCTGCCTGACGCGAGGAGGTCCTTTTCTCCCTGGGGGACACCACTGGTCACAGCTCTCCAGCTGGACCTGGCACCATTGATCACCACCCTCTGAGCTCTATCTTGCAACCAGTTCCTAACCCACCTCACTGCCTGCTCTTCCATCCCACACTTCCTCAGCTTGCTCACTAAACTGTCATGGGAGATGGTGTCAAAGGCCTTGCCAAGGTCAAGGCAGACTCCATCCATTGGTTTCCCTGAACCTACCCATTCAGTTAGGGCATCATAAAATGCTATCAGGTTAGTCAAGCATGACTGCCCCTTGGTAAATCCATGCTGACTGCTCCTGATAACCTTCTTCTCTTCCAAGTGCCTTGAGATGCCCTGCAGCACTCTGGTGTTCAGTGTTTGGAAAGGAGTTGGGTGAAGAGTGGCCTAAAGAAAAGGTAAAATGAACCTCCCCACACCCTGCAGAACTCACTGCATGTTTCTGCCTGTGAGCAGCACCCAACCAAACCCAGGAACCCACTGACATTTCAGTGAAGCCTGCCAGCCCCCTCAGCCACCCAGCTCCTGTCCATGTGGATTTGGCACAGCCTCAGCTGGGGTGATTCACTGCTGTCTCTGCAGCCAGCCTGCTCCTCAACCTCTCCACCTTTATTTACCTCTCTATTTTTGGTGTTATCTGAGGGCTATTTTAGATCCTGTTCTCCCATCCAGCGTGGGTTGGAACAGTCAGAAACTGCCTGGTGATGCCTTGCTGGAGAGCTGCCAGTTCCAGTTTTGATTTGATCCAAGCATGGCAGGGAAGCAGGAGCTGTGGAAGGAGCTGTTGCATTGTCCTTGGAGGCCCCAGGCTGGAGAGACCTTGTCCATGTGGTGCAGTGTTGATGTGTGAGGTCTCCAGCAGCACCATGAGAAACTCAACCTGAAGTTCAGAGTAAACCTTTGCAAAATCCCCCAACCCCACAAATGTTTTCCTCATCTGGCCAGGAACAGGCACTGAAGAAGTGAAATTGGATTTTGGAGGGGAGCAGGCAGTAAATGGGCAGGCAGGTGCTGGGTCTGGAGCTGCTGCTGGTTCCCTCTGCAGTGACCATTCCATGTGCTGGCTCTTGGCTGCAGCTCTGCCCAGCGTGGTGCAGAGCTTGGCTCTGGGCTTCCTGGAGAGAGAACCCCCAAAGTGAGGCATGAGCAGGGAGAGGAGCTGCTCTGGAAGGTCCCCAGCTCCAGCATGAAGTTACATCACATAATGGCCAGCAGTAAACCCAGCACTTGGCCGAGCTTGGTGCCTGTGGCACTCCCTGGACCTTCAGCTGGGATTTGTTACCACTGGTGGCATTGACAGCCCAGGTACTGGCAGCAGGTTGTGATGACTTCACCCACTGCTCACCTGCAAAACCACTTCCCCCTCCACGACTTGCTGCTCCTGCCTGTGACCTCTGCCCCTGCTCTGCCAGGGCCATGCAGGAATCTCCTGCCCATGGGCAGAGCTGGGACCGGGCAGTGAGTGCCCCCTGAGCTCCCAGCCTGGGGCAGCTCAGTGCAGACCTCAAGCCAGCTCTAGAGACAGGCTAATTAGAGACTCTGCCAGGGCTAATTAGCCTTGCTGCAGGCTCCCAGTAGCCCTGGCACAGGGCTCCGTGGCTGCTCCAGGCTGAGGCCAGGCTCTTGCCTTTAGCTCTGTTGCTGCCTAATCCCAGTGTTGGGAAACAGTGTTTGGATCATCCCGGGCATGCCAGCAGCCTGCCCTCCCTCGCTTTGCAGGGCAGTTGCACGCCAGTGAACTTGGCTCCTTCCTTCTGCTTGCTCCTTCCAGCAGCCAGCAGAGGCCACAGCGGTGAGCCACAGTGTCCTGCATCCCCTCTCCCTCTTCCCCAGCAGGATGCACCTTGCAGAGACCGAATGATCTGCCAAGGGGATTGGACAGGTCAGTGGCAGAGCTGGAACTGCAGCCTTGTGCTGGTGGCTGAGGTGCCCATCCTGCTGGTGTGGCTGTGCCAGCTCCTGACTAAATCCAGGCTGCACCACCTCCCTTTGGAGCCTGATTTCACCTCCCTTCGGGTGCTGACTTCACCACCTCCCTTTAGAGCCTGATTTCACCTCCCTTTGGGGCCTGATTTCACCTCCCTTTGGGGCCTGACCACACCACCTCCCTTTGGAGCCTGATTTCACCATGTCCTTTTGGATCCTGACTGCACCGCCTCCTTTAGGGCTGTGATTTCACCTCCCTCTGGATCCTTATTTCACCTCCCTCTGGATCCTGATTTTGCCTCCCTTTGGATCCTGATTTCACCTCCCTCTGGATCCTTATTTCACCTCCTTTTGGGCTGTGATTTCACCTCCCTCTGGATCATGATTTCACCTCTCTCTGGATCCTTATTTCACCTCCTTTAGGGTTGTGATTTCACCTTCCTCTGGGTCCTGATTTCACCTCCCTCTGGATCCTGATTCCACCTCCCTCTGGATCCTTATTTCACCTCCTTTAGGGTCATGATTTCACCTCCCTCTGGACCATGATTTCACCTCTCTCTGGATCCTTATTTCACCTCCTTTAGGGTTGTGATTTCACCTCCCTCTGGGTCCTGATTTCACCTCCCTTTGGATCCTGATTTCACCTCCCTCTGGATCCTGATTCCACCTCCCTCTGGATCCTTATTTCACCTCCTTTAGGGTCATGATTTCACCTCCCTCTGGACCATGATTTCACCTCTCTCTGGATCCTTA
The DNA here is from genome assembly GCA_013400475.1 of Tricholaema leucomelas. NCBI lineage: Eukaryota > Metazoa > Chordata > Aves > Piciformes > Lybiidae > Tricholaema lacrymosa > Tricholaema leucomelas. The sequence goes on from WAAF01005903.1 coordinate 230,705, forward strand.
TTTCACCTCCTTTAGGGTTGTGATTTCACCTCCCTCTGGGTCCTGATTTCACCTCCCTTTGGATCCTGATTTCACCTCCCTCTGGATCCTGATTCCACCTCCCTCTGGATCCTTATTTCACCTCCTTTAGGGTCATGATTTCACCTCCCTCTGGACCATGATTTCACCTCTCTCTGGATCCTTATTTCACCTCCTTTAGGGTTGTGATTTCACCTCCCTCTGGGTCCTGATTTCACCTCCCTTTGGATCCTGATTTCACCTCCCTCTGGATCCTGATTCCACCTCCCTCTGGATCCTTATTTCACCTCCTTTAGGGTCATGATTTCACCTCCTTCTGGATCATGATTTCACCTCCCTCTGGATCCTGATTTCCCCTCCCTCTGGGGCAGCACTGACCCTGCCACAGCTCTCTCCCACTGCCAGGCAGAAGCCTGAGCTCAGGCACCCTTGGCCTTTCCTTTGGGTGGCACCAGCCTTGAAGGCCAAAAGCCAGCCCCCCCTCACTGGCGTGTCACGACAGCTCAGGGAGGGGCGAATAAGGAGCCCATTGTGCTGCACAGGGAGGATGCTGCAGGCGCTGGCAGCCATCCCGAGCTGTGCCCACGGGGGTGGCAGCGGCACGTGGGCTGCGGCAGCGGCACGGCTGGCACGGCAGCAGCTGCTCCTCGCTGCCACGGCCCAGCAGCAAGCAACAAAGGATGAATTCATGGGGCCCAGGGTGGCTCTGGGTGTGGGGGGGGTCCAAGCACACTGTGCCATTATGGAGCTGGCTGAGGCAGCGCTGGGCAGCCTCTGCCCGCGGGCAGTGGGTGACGACCACCTCGTGCTGTGCGAGGCCACCACAGCCCCAGGCTCAATTTCCATGGAGCACTGTTCTGCAGCCAAGAAACCTGAGACATGCCCCCCCCACACACACCCCACCCCACCCCCACTCGGGGTGTCCTGCAGAGTGGCCCCACGCAAAGCAGCAGCCAGCAGGAGCTGAGCTCTCGGCAAAGTGCAAGCTCAGAATTCTGCTTCCTACCCCCAGGAGGGTTTGAAAGTAGAGATCAAGATTCTTGGAGCCTTCAGGAGGTGAGGAGTGGTGGAGCTGAGTTAAAGTAGAGCTCAAGATTCTTGGAGCCTTCAGGAGGTGAGGAGTGGTGGAGCTGAGTGAAAGTAGAGCTCAAGATTCTTGGAGCCTTTAGTAGGTGAGGAGTGGTGGAGCTGAGTGAAAGTAGAGCTCAAGATTCTTGGAGCCTTCAGGAGGTGAGGGGTGGTGGAGCTGAGTTAAAGTAGAGCTCAAGATTCTTGGAGCCTTTAGGAGGTGAGGAGTGGTGGAGCTGAGTGAAAGTAGAGCTCAAGATTCTTGGAGCCTTTAGGAGGTGAGGAGTGGTGGAGCTGAGTGAAAGTAGCTCTGCTGCCCCGTCCTAGCCAGGGTGTTACAAAGCATGGGACAAAGTGGCCTCAGACAGCTTGAGCCTCTGCTCAGCCTTCCCTGTGGTCCATCTGGTGAGGCTGCACCTTCAGTACTGCCTTCAGTTTTGGACCCTTCACTCTGAGAAGGGCATCGAGGGGCTGGAGGGGTGGAGAGGAGGGCAACAAAGCTGGTGAAGGGACTGGAGAACAGGGCTGGGGAGGAGCAGCTGAGGGAGCTGGGATTCAGTCTGGAGAGGAGGAGACCTCATTGCTCACTACAGCTCCCTGAAAGGAGGTTGCAGTGAGGTGGGGGTTGGGCTCTTCTCCCTAGTATTAGCAAGAGGAAATGGCCTCAAGTTGCACCAGGGGAAGTTTAGGTTGGATATTAGGAACAATTTCCTTGCTGCAAGAGCAGTCAGGGATTGGCACAGGCTGCCCAGGGAGGTGCTGGGGTCCCCATTCCTGGAGGTGTTGAAGAAACCTGTGGCCATGGCACTTGGGGACAGGGTTTAGCGGAGGCCATGGAGGTGCCGGGCTGAAGGTTGGACTGGATGATCTTAGAGGGCTTTTCCAACCCTCTGATTCTATTCTCTGGGTCTCTCTGTGGCTGTAACATTTTGAGGCCATCCAGCATCCTGTGTCCCTTTTGCCTTTGGCTTTGGCAAGGAGCAGTGTCAGCTTGGCTTAAATTCACAGGAGGGCTCGTTGGAGGGGAAGCAGTTTAGGTTATTAAATATGACTGCTCAGGAGCCCCTGCAGGATAATCCTGTGTGAGAAATGAGGTTTGAAATGAGGGAGCCCCGACCCTGAGGCTGATCATGGTTAATCTGAGGGAGCAGGGAAAGGCAGTGCCCAGCCAGGGCTGTGGGCAGCAAAGGGCAGAGGCTGGACATGGAGGAACCAGCAGCTGAGGCTGTGACACGGCCCCGAGTGTCAGAGCCGAGAGAAACTGAACTGCAGATCTTCCTGTGAGGCAGCAAAGCCAACACCACTGTGCCTGTGGCTTTCACTCCTGCAACCTGCACCTTGGTCACTGATTCTTGACACTGGCCAAGTGCAGAAGGACCAAAAACCTGGCAAGAAACCAACAAGGCAAAGAAAAGCTTCTTCTTTCCTGAACTCCTGTAAGAAACATGGATGACCTGCAAGGGAAACAAGAGAAGATCCACTTCTGCAGGGCTCTAGCATGGGGAGAGAGTTGTTTATCACAGGCTCCAGGGGAGCAAAGGAGAAGCTGCTCTGCTGGCCTCGGAGCGAGGTTGTCTGATCCTAATGCCTGGATGTGGGGCTGAGAGGAGAATCCACTCAGGCTCCTGGTGCAAGAGGAGCACCCAGCAGCCACAGGTCACTCTGGGGCTGGGGAGGCTGTGCCCAGAGGACACAACCTTGGTCCCTAGTGAGTATCCACTCTTGTCACCAGCTGGGACTTGCATGGTTAACTCTTTCAGTGACCTCTCCCAGCTGAAAAATCTGCCCCTAAAGAGGTTTCCTCTGGGGGAACAAACAAACCAAACCAGATACTGGAGAGGTAGGACCTCAAGACTTGATGTGGTCCTGAGCAACCTGTTCTAGTTGGAGATGTCCTGCTGACTGCAGGGGGTTGGACAAGATGACCTTTGAGGGTCCCTTCCAAGCCATTCCATGATGGAGAGCTTTTGGCCCTCTCCTCCTGAAACTCTCAGTGTTCAGGGCTTGACCCAGGAGGATCTGGTGTGAGATAAACTTCCCAGAGTGGGGCCAGGGCTGAAGCAATGACTGAGTGAGTGCGAGGTGCTGAGTGAGCGATGTAAGGATGAGTCAGAGAGCTGGAGGCAAAGCCACTGCCCTTGGGAGGGAGGGAAAAGGCTCCTTGGTGTCTCCTCTGCTGCCTGCCAGCCTGGGACTGAGCTCTGGGAGCTGCCAGGAGAGGATTTCCTCCAGGGAGAGGATGGAGAGACATCCTTGTAGCTGTGCTGAGTGCAGGCACCCCAAGTGCCATTTCAGCCTGCTCTGGGTGCCTTGGCACAGGGCTGGGCACCTGCCCCTCTCCTGCAGCCACCAGTGGGTCAGGCAGTGCCAGCAGAGCTGTGGCTGCTTTGGCTTTATATGTGCCAAGGCTGGCAGAGCCTGGGCTCACCAAGCAGGGGTGCAGCAGGGACAGAGCAGGGAGTGCAGGGCTCCAGGGAAGGAGACACAAGGGCAGCTCTTGGGGCACTGCTCCCTCCCTCTGGAAGTTTGGGTCTTTTCCCCTGGCAGTGTGGAACGTTTTGTGCTGGTCCCTGTGTTGCAGACTCCTGGCAGGGCTGGGGGGTGCTGGTGCTGTCTTGCTTCACTGCTCTTGCATTCCCCTCTTGCTTTAATTTTTCATCAGCTGCCTGGTCACTGCTCTTGGTGGAGATGCTTGGGGGAAGCAGAAGAAACCAAGTGTTTATTTTTAGGAACTGCAGCAGGAGCTCAACCCAAGGCAAACACAATTACTTCAGGTTGCATGCAGCCCTCTGAGGAGCAGAGGAGAGAGAGTTTTCTACATGGCAAATGTCCTAAACCTCTTTGCCACGAAGCTGCCTTGCAATGAGAGCAGCACTTAGAATCACGGAACCAACCAGGATGGAGGAGACCTCCAAGCTCATCCAGCCCTGTCCAGTCATAGAATCATAGAATCAAGCAGGTTGGAAGAGAGCTCCAAGCTCATCCAGCCCAACCTAGCACCCAACTCTGTCCAGTCATAGAATCAGGCAGGTTGGAAGAGAGCTCCAAGCTCATCCAGTCCAACCTAGCACCCAGCCCTGGCCAACCAACCAGACCATGGCACTAAGTGCCCCAGCCAGGCTTGGCTTCAACACCTCCAGGGACAGCAACTCCACCACCTCCCTGGGCAGCCCATTCCAGTGGCACTTCACCCTCTGAGGAGCACATTTAACTCCATAGGGGGTGGGAGGTGCTGCTGGCTGCTGGCTGCAGACACCTCACTGCTGTTTGCATCCCTGTGCATGGGGCAGCCAAGTGGGTGCTGCTGCTCCTGGCACAGCCTCTCCAGCCTGAAATCCTTTGTCCTCGGTGGGGGGGGGTGAGTGTATTTTTTTCTGCTTGAAATGACCTCCCAGATGCTATTCCTGGACCAATTTTAAGGACATTCATTGCCCAAAGCTTCTGCTGGGTTCTTTCTGGAGACCTGGTGGCTGTGGAAGAGGAGAAGGGGTGGGAGGGAGGCTCCTCCTGGAAAGCTCTCGGCTCGGTAATTAAGCTGAACGAGAGACTCTCAGCTAAATCTCTGTGTCTTGCTCTGCCTGAGCAAACACAAAGGAAAGAAAAGGACCGAAGCAGACAATTAAAACAAGCAATAAAAATCACACAGAGAGGTCCCTGGAATGATTCCTTTGCCTTGACACACTCACCCCAAACAAGTGCCACTTGCCCTGTGTATAAATAGCAGCTGCCCAGACTTGCTTCAGCATCCCATTGTTGCTTGATGATATTAATTAAACATTCCTCTGGGACTGTTTGCATCCTAATTAAGTCGGGAACTTACAAAAGACTGTGAAGAAACCAAACAAGTGTGTGCTGGGGGGGGGGATGTGTGCACCAACCCTGATTTGCTGCACTGTGCTGAAGAGAAATGATGAATATTGGGGGGGGAATCAAAGCACTTTTAGTGGTCGGCAGTGATGGAGGCTGATTGATGAAGGTTCCTTGGGGATGGAGAGCAGCTCTTTGCTTCGGGGGGTGTTTGGAGAGAGGGCTGAGGGCAGCGAGTTGCTGTCTGGGTGTGCTGGGGGTGGTGGTGGTGGTGGTGGATGAGGCTGTGCCAATCAGCCAGATACGAGAGAATCGTCCCTGGCAGGAGCCCACCCATATCAAAGGGACAATTAATCTGCAGCTGCTCGGCGAGGGGGGGGAGACGGGGACAGGGAGGGGGGACAAGGAGCTGCTTGAATGGCATTCAGCAGCCCGATAGCAGCGGCAGCTGGGGGCTGGGGCTGCGGGAGGAATCCGGGAAATCCCGCTGGGATGAGGGAGCCCTGCAGGTGGGAGCGGGGATGGCTGTCCGGAGAGGGGATGGATGTCCAGGGAGGGGATGGATGTCCGGAGAAGGGATGGATGTCCAGAGAGGGGATGGATGTCCAGAGGGGATGGCTGTCCAGGGAGGGGATGGATGTCCAGAGGGGATGGATGTCCAGAGAGGGGATGGATGTCCAGAGGAAATGGCTGTCCAGAGAGGGCTCTGCCTCCATCCCCATGGCTCAGCAGCAGAGAATCACAGAACTGCTTGTAAGAGCCCTCCAAGCTCATCCAGCTCAGCTCTCAACCCAACCCCACCATGGCCACTAAACCACGGCCCCGGGTGCCATGGACACAGATTTCTTGAACCCCTCCAGAGATGTCCACCACCTCCCTGGACAGCCTATGCCAGTCCCTGACCTCTCTGGCAGCAAAGAAATGTCTCTTGATCACAAACCTCACCCTCCCGGCACAATTCCAGGCCATTTCCTCTGGTTCTATCACCTGATGCTGGGGAGAAGAGGCCAACCCCCACCTCACTGCCACCTCCTGTCAGGGAGCTGCGGAGGGCAATGAGGTCTCCTCTCAGCCTCCTCCTCTCCAGAGTAATACTTCACTGCAGTGTGACCCTGCTGTGAGCTCCAGTGCTGGTGGGGCTGGAGCCTCAGCCCTGGGGACAATCCTTCCCCAGGAGGAAGAACCCTCCTTGGCCATAGTTTGCCCTGGTGCCAGCTGGGCTGAGCCTCATCCTCCTCACCTCCTCCTTTCACGTCGCCAGGAAGACTTGAGCACATTGTTCCCAGCTCAGACTCATGCACCCTGCAGGGATGTGCTGTGAATTACTTCCCCAGCGATGTGAGTAATTAAACTCAATGAGAGGGTGTCCTGTTAAATAGCCTAATTAGGGGAGCGGAGCCAGCGAGCTGAGCGCAGCGGCAGCGGTTTTGTTCTGCCTGCAGACAGCTTTTATCTCCTTCCCTCTTCTCTCTTCCCTGGGCTCCTCAGCTGTGCCAGCAGCCATGCTGCTCGCCCTGGCACTGAGCTCTCTCCAGGAGCTCCAGAGCCTCACTGCCTCCTTCATGGCTTTTCCCTCTGAGGGTGACAGAAGCCTGGCACAGGCTGCCCAGGGGGAGGCTGTGGAGTCTCCCTCTCTGGAGATATTCAGACCCTGCCTGGATGTGTTCCTGTGTGATCTGCTCTAGGAGATCCTGCTCTGGCAGGGAGTTGGACTGGATGAGCTTTGGAGATCCCTTCCAGCCCCTGACATTCTGTGATTCTTCCAGACCAGGACTTTCCTTCCCCTCAGGCTCCATCTCTAAGCCATGTGGGGGCCATGGGCAAGGCTGCAGCTTGAAGCTCATCAATATTTGCCTTAGAGAAAGCAGAAGTGACTGCAGGGCAGGGTCACAGCTAACCATTGAATGGTCTAGGTTGGAACAGACCTTCAAGCTCATAGAGAGAAGGAGCAGGAGCTGGAGCAGGAGCTGGAGCTGGAGCAGAAGCAGGAGCAGGATTTGGAGCAGGAGCAGGAGCAGAAGCTGGAGCTGGAGCAGAAGCAGGAGCTGGAGCAGGAGCAGGAGCAGGATTTGGAGAAGGAGCAGGAGTAGAAGCTGGAGCTGGAGCTGGAGCAGGAGCAAGAGCAGGAGCAGGAGCAGGAGCAGGGTAGCTCCTTCCTTCTGCTGTTAACTCCAAGGAGGCTCTGCTAAGGGTGCAGGCATCTGGCCAGATGGTTCCCCTGGCAGGGCTGACACCTAAATAATTCACTTCTAGCCTCATGTTCAGGACTTTGCTGTCTCCCAAAGGAAGCTCTCCAAAGTCCTTCACTTGGTGCTCCTTTTGCCCAGCTGTGCTGTACAGCCATCTGTGGCTCTCTGCTCCTGCTTCCTCCTCAGCTTGTGTGTGCTTCTCCGAGGCACTGGGCTGTTGGGAGGCTGGTGTCACATCTAATCACACTTGTCACATTAAATCATATTATAGCAACCCCCCTCACAAGCCCCTGCTGGGAACAGAATCCCCTCTGGTAGGGCTCTGAATGCTGTGGCAGTGCCAGCTTCTTCTGGAGGAGGTTTAAACACACCCAAGGCAGCAGCACAACCCGGTCAGCACCTCAGCATGGGGCAGAGCTGTCTCTCCTGCTCAGGTGGGATGCCAGAGCTGTCACCACCACGCTGCCACTGTCACCATCCCCCCACCGTGCTCCTGGCAGCTTGGGGCTGCTCCCAGAGCTTGGCTGGTGGAGGCAAAAGGTCCTGGCATGCTTTGGGCTGCAGCCATGCTCTTGAGCACAGGAGAAGGAGGAATCACTGCTGGGGGCTGGAAGATAACATAGGTTTTGCTGCTGTCAGGCAGGGTAAGAGTGGCTCATCCTGCCCAGCCCTGAGGGGTTTAGAGGGCCCATAAAAGCTCTGCAGAGAGAGGGCTTCTGCTCCACCTTTCCTGGCAGTGCATCCTGTGCCCAGGGCTCTGTGGCTGCGAGCAGAGGGATTGTTCCCTTTGCCTGGAGGAGACACCTCAGAAGGGCAAACAGCACAGGCTGGGGAAAGCTCAGACACTGCTAACAGCATCTGCCACCAGTGAGGGGGCTGGAAACCAGGTGAGCAAGGGCTGGAGAGATCCCCTTTGACATCCAGAGGAGCTGATCCCTCCCTTGGCAGGCAGAGCTGGAGTCAGGGTGCAGGAAACTCAGCACAAAGCCACCCCTGAAGGTTTCCACACAACTGGCAGGAGCTCAGGCAGCTGCCTGCAGAAGTTCCTGGCTGCCTGCCTGCGAGTGCCAGCTCCCAGTAATTGCTCTGGAACAGAATGGGAAGACCAGGAGGAGAAGGGCTGGGCAGGTAGCTCGGGACAGCTGCACCTGAGTCACCTCAGAACATGAGCAGCACCCTTGGAGCCATCCAGCATTCCATAATCATGGCCCTGGGGAACACCTTGTGCTCTGCAGGGATGTTGGTGGCCATGGCTCCTGGCACTGGAGCTGCTCCTCTCAGCCTCACAGGGATGAGGGAGAGATGAGACCCCTCAGACCACTTTCCCTGGCAGCCTTGGCCATCGTTGCTGGCTGACAGGAGAGCTGCTGGGCTGGACATGGCCACCAGGCATATGGGTGGGCTCAAGGAGCTTGTTCCTTGCCAGCCACAGCATTGCCTGCCTCTGCCTCTGCCTCTGCCCACACTGCAAGGTGCTGAGTTACCTGGGACCTCACTTCATTGTGCCCTGCACAGGGGACCCAGTGCTGCAATGCCTTCAGTCTGGAGCAGAGCTGAAAGGTACTCTGCAATGCTCCTGCCCTCTGGAGACCCCAGCCAGGCTTCTTGTTCAGCCCCAGAAGATTGCCACAAAGCACAGAGGGCAGCAAAGCCAACAGGAGGGTCTGCAGTGACCCTCAGCCCTCCCAGCCTGCCCAAGGGAGGTTGCATTGGAAAACAAAGCAACTGCTCCATCGGGCAGCAGCTTACCTCAGCCCCAGGGTCTCCTCCTGGTGCTCCCCTCTGCCTGCAGAGCCCTGGGAGGTGACAGCCCCCTCCCTGCTCTGCCAGCCTCCAGCCAGGCTCTGTCACTGCCAGAGCAAAGGGACTAATTAAACCCGACAGGATGTCACCTTCATTAGCTCCAGGTTGGAAATGCCACACTGCTGACGTGGGGAACGTGGGGAAGTCCCCTGGGAAGGTCCAGCCTGAGCTGCTGGCTCAGTCTCTGGATGTGGGAGCAGATTTCCCTCATCTGAGCAGTGGGACACCCCCCAGCAGAGTGGGACTGGAGCCAGCACGGAGGCTGTGTGGTAGAGCTGGAAAGAGCCACCTCTGTGCCACCAGCAGCCAGCCCTGCTCTCTGCCAGGGGTGCTCCTCTGCCTGCCCAGGCACCCCCTGCCATCCTCTGGGCAAGGGTTGGTGAGCAAAGACAACCCAAGGCTGCTCCCCCTCTGCTCCCACACCGAGGCTGTGGCTGCATCCAGCCCTTTCCCCCAGAGCTGGCAAAGGGTCCTGGATGGGCTTTGGTGCAAAGGATGAACAGGGACCCCTCAGCTCCCCCTCCAGAGCCTGGAGCCTGTGTCCTGCTGGCTCTGGTGGGGTCTAAGTGAGCAGGATGTGCTCCCTGTGCTGACCTCCAGCCTGCTTAAGGNAGGGTCTAAGTGAGCATTCAGAGCACATCAGGATGCGCTCCCTGTGCTGACCTCCAGCCTGCTTAAGGTGAGGGGTGGCACAGGAGCAGCCTTTTCTTCTTCCCCAGGTATTGATTCCCCCCTTTAGCTTTCCTGTTTGGAGACAGCCAAGAAATCTGAGCCAGCTCAGAGGCTTTGCTCCACACCATCACTGCAGGCAATGCTCCTTAGAACCAGGGAGGTGAGAAGTCAGTGGAGAGGGCAAGCACCCAGCCAGGACCAACCAGAGAGGAGGATGAGGACAGCAGCCCCAACAGGGAGCCTGGGCAGAGCTGAGGGACTGAGGATGCTCCCCAAGGCCTGCCACAGCCCAGCCTGTTGCAGAAAAGTGGTTATTTTGCTGATGCTTTAAAGCCAGTGCAGGAGACTCCCTGCCAGCTGGAAGGGGAATGATTCCTCCAGGAGATGCCACCTGGGTACAAATGAACCCGGACAAAAGGAAAGAGAAACAAACCAGAGCCTCTTCCTGCAGAGCCAGGGATGCTGCAGAGCCACAGGCCACGGTCCAGAAAGGCTGCTTGGAGAAGTGGAAGAGACTCTGCTGCTGCTGCTGGAGGTGATTTGGAACGTGATGGAGTGGATACAACAGTGCTGGGCTTGGATAAAAGGGGGCAGAGACCAGCGAGGGTCTGGCAGTTTGGCTCCCTCCTGCTGGACTGAGTACGAAGGGAACTGAGGTGTGCTCAGTCTCCAGCCAGAGCCCTTCGGGTTGGTTGGCTGCATCAGCAGGGATGGGAAACAGGGAGAGAGCCCAGGATGGTGAGGGGAAGATGAGCACTGGCCCCAGGGAAGCTTCAGCGGCAGCGTGGATTTGCAGGGCTCTTCAGCGCCAGCAAGTGAAGCCCTTGGCAGTGGGAGAGGAGAGCAGGAGGGGCAGCAGGCAGCCTGTGTTTGCCTTTCCTCTTGCCCAGCATTAGCCTAAGAAGCCTCAGCTCATTGTCAGCAGAATAAGCTGTGAAATGGGTTTGAAAATCAAGGCTCTTTAATTACAGACACATTTGGAGCCTTCTGGAGGCCATCTGGGGTGTCAGCACTGGTAGGGAGGGAGAGCCTGGGCGGGGGGCAGAGCCAGGAGCAGCTCCGGGAAAAGCACTCTGGTGATGAGCAGAGCAAATCCTCTCTGTAGGTTAAGCCGTACAGGGCAGCTCCAGCATAGCTGCATTACAGGGGAGCTGGATCTGCTCAGCAGTGGCACAGATGGGGGGCTTGGAAGGGGCTGGGCTGTGCTCCTCACCCGGTCCTTTGGTGAGCAGGAGCTGTGCTCCTCACCCAGCCCTTGGTGAGCAGGAGCTGTGCTCCTCACCCAGTCCTTTGGTGAGCAGGAGCTGTGCTCCTCACCCAGCCCTTGGTGAGCCGGAGCTGTGGCCCTCACCCAGCTCTTGGCCGAGCAGGAGCTGTGCTCCTCACCCAGTCCTTTGGTGAGCAGGAGCTGTGCTCCTCACCCAGTCCTTGGTGAGCAGGAGCTGTGCTCCTCACCCAGTCCTTGGTGAGCAGGAGCTGTGCTCCTCACCCAGCTTTTGGCCAAGCAGGAGCTGTGCTCCTCATCCAGTCCTTGCCAAGCAGGAGCTGTGCTCCTCACCCAGCTTTTGGCCAAGCAAGAGCTGTGCTCCTCATCCAGTCCTTGCCAAGCAGGAGCTGTGCTCCTCACCCAGCTTTTGGCTAAGCAAGAGCTGTGCTCCTCACTCAGTCCTTGGTGAGCAGGAGCTGTGCTCCTCACCCAGCTTTTGGCCAAGCAGGAGCCTGGCCACCTCCAGCAGAACAGGGAACCTGCAAGCACCAAACCCATCTAACATCTTTCCTCTCCACCCTGCCCCTTCCTCCTGCCCACACAAAGTGGTTGGACTTTTCTAGCCCAGCTCATTCTGCACGGGCAGAGCTGGCACCATCCCCAGCCTGCTGCCCTCTGCCAGTGCCAGGTGTGGAGTGAGCAGCAGCTCAGTGCCAGTTTGTTAATCCCCGGTGCTCGGGTGACCATTATTGGCATCTAATTAACTCCAGCGTGTCTGATCCCACCCGGGCTTAGCAGACCCCAGGAGCAGAGGTTTCTCCTCCATCTGAGAGCTGAAGCCTCCTCTGCCTCACTGCCTTCCACAGGGCAGGTTTTGGGGGGGGGAATGTCTGTGTAAAGCTTGTCCTGTGTCTGGTACCAACAGCGAGCAGCCAGGCCCTCATTAAAGGCTGTCATTGTGCTAATTAGGTTTCATGCTTAATAACAGGGAACTATTTCATGGCAGATTCAGGGGTGGGGGTGGGGGTGGGGGGAACAACAACACAACAAAAGCAAAAAAAAAAAAAAAGAGAGAGAAAAGCAATTCTGATTCCAGGAAAAGTCCCTGGAGAAGTGGGATGTAATTGACAAACCCTCCCCTGCTCTATTAGCAGCTCCTGCTCTGGAGGACGTCTGGCTTGGCTGATAGCCTCCATTTCAATGCCTCTTAAAGAACACTTATTAAACATATATATCTATTTTCCTGCCTTTGAAGCCCTTGGAGATCCAGCTGCACTTACTTGCAGTTTTCAAGGCTCAGCTTGCACTGAATCTGTCCCTGCAAAACACCTTAGGAAATCGTCACACTTGAATCTGTCCCTGCAAGCACCCCGGGAAAACAAAAACCTTATCTTGATGCAAAACATCCTCTGAAAGAGGCAGAGAGGACAGAAGTACATCTGGAGCTCCGCTGGGCATTCAGTCAGCTGCAGCATGCCCTGCTTGGGAGGCTGCTCCTCTGGGAGCGGAAGGAATGAAGCCAGCCCCAGACGCCAGCAGCCCTGCCCTCAGCCGGGGTCCATCCTTCCTGCTGCCCAAAGCTGAGCACTCGCCCCACTGGCAGCTGCAGGGAGCAGTTGAGGGGTGCTGGGGTTGGGGGTGTGGGGATCCCACACAGGCTCTGCCCCTGCTGAGAGGGACTGGGGTGGGAACGGGCATGGGCTTGCCAGTGCTGATTATTTCGGGTGGGAAAGGAACGCGTGGGTGGCAGCTGGGGCCCGGCGCTGCCCGGGCCGTGCGAGCTGGAGACAATGAGGGGACGGCTAAGGCTGGGCTCAGCAGCTGGTCTGGGAGCAGCTCCCCGGAGCGAGTGGGCATGGGCAGGGTGACCCGGTGCTGCCCGCGGGCCAGGGCAGCTGTCGGCAGTGCAGGGGCCAGAAGTGTTTGTTCTCAGGAGGAAAGCTGCCCGTGGGCTCCTCCTGAGAGCCCAGGCAGGGGGGAGCGGCACCGCGACAGCTGCTGCCCGAGGGACCCAGCACCGCCAGGGACCATGTGTGCTGGCAGGGGGGCTTGGGGCTCTGAAGCCCTGGGCTGCACAGCCTCTGCAGGGGCTGAACGGGGGTGGCAAGCCCCCAGGAAGCACTTTTCCCACGGACTGGGGTCCCAAGGAGCAGTTTAGGCTCCAGATTTCCCCATCCATGCAGTCAGCTTCCATGGCCTTGCGGAGGGAGCCACCTGCAGCAGTGCACCCAAGGTACCCCTCAGCTCTTGGCCAAAGTCTCACTGTGCCCATGCCCATCTCCCTGCCCCACCGTGCTCAGCACTGCTCCTGCCCTGTTCCCCACCACTCTGCTGAGGGCAATGCTCAGTGACAAGCTGAAAAGAGCTGCTGGTGTGGGCGCTCAGCTCCCCACAGCCTCTCTCCCCCCAGCATGGTGGGTGTGGGCTCAGCCTTCAGTGCGGCTGGGATGTGCTCCTGGGGGTAGGGGATGCCACAGGGCACCATGCCCCCTACTGCTGTGCCAGCCTGGCCGTGGGCTGGGTCCCCTGGGGTGTGCCTGGGCAGCAGGGAAGCCCTGGGGTGAGGTCATGCAGGGATTGAGGCTCTTGGTCTCCTGTGCTGCTGCTCATAGAAAGCTCCTTCTCTTCCCTGACCCAGCAGAAAGGCTGGGGGCAGCTGGGAGGGTACAGAATGAGCTACTGATAAAAGAGGAGGAAAACAAACTGCTTTCGAAGCAGCCTTTAGAGGAATGAAGAAGGCAGACAACAACCAGACCTAAAGCCTGTAAGGGAGGGAAAACAAAAGCTTGCTTGCAGCTCAGGTTCTTGCAGAAGTGCTGAGCAGAGCACTGGGCACAGCTCTCAGATGCTGACCTGCTCCTCTCCTTGTATGGGCACAGACAGGGCTGCTCTTGTGCCTATATTTAATTTGCAAGGCAAAAAAAAAAAAAAGGGAAAGAAAGAAAGAGAGAAAGAAAAAAAAGCAGCAGCAATTCCCTCTCCATGCCTCTGCCCCACTGGGCTCTGGCTGGGGAGGCTACAGCAGGAATAGAATTGCATGGCTGGAAAATAAGGAGTCCTGCTGCTGAGCCTGGAGCCCTTCCTAAACTGGGAGTGAGTGGAACAGGTTCTTGCAACCTAACCCTGGTGCTCAGGAGGCATCTGGTGACTCCCAGCTGATGGAAATGGAGGCCACCCCCAGGGCAGCTCCCCCTCCTCTGTGCCACCTCAGACCCAGGGCTCACAGAGCTGCTGGGGGCTTGCCTTGATCACAGGAGCGCAGAATGGGTTGGGTTGGAGAAGACCTTTCAGGTCATCCAGTCCCAACCATTCTCTTGGCCAAGGCTGGGGTTAAACCATGGCCCTCAGCACCACAGCTCTGGGGCTGTGGAACAGCTCCAAGGGTGGGCATTCAACCACTGTGTTTTAGCTTCTGGGGACAGTGAGAAGGGACCCGTGGCAGGGCCTGACTGGCCCTGGGGTGGTGTGGCCATGTCCCCTCAGTGTCTCTGGCCACTGCACAGCCCCAAGGCCCTTTCTTCAGCTGCAGTGTTCCCCCAAACATCTCTCCCTCTGCCCTTCACTGTGCTGGGGGAGGAAGATGGATGTTGGAGTGTTCCCTGAGGGCTCTCAGGGGCATGCACGAACCCCACTGGGATGTGCCTCCAGAGCAGTGCTAGGACCCTGGCAGGGACCTCTGTCTGCAGCTCTTCTCCCTGCTATGATTTATAACCTCCCCTGGAATGGAAGCTCTCCTGGCTGCTCCCCAGACTCCTCCATCCCAGCTGGGCACAGGCTGACACAATCCCCACGTTCCTCTCAGCTCCAACCCCACCAACTAAACCTTCCATGCAAACCTCCCAGAACTTCTGCCCTGGAGCAGAGCAGGATGAAGGTGAGCCCAGGGTGGAGGGAGACGGCTCCACGGCACTGGAGACTGGGGACACTTTATTGGTAACGCTGGGACAGGTGGCACTGGAGAGCCTGGCTGTGCCCAGAGGGGGTTTGTACACCACAGGAAACAACAACAAACAAGGTCTGCTGCAGAAATGTCTCTCAGAGCAACTCCAACAACTAACTTTTGCAATGCTGCATCTGGTGTGACCTGCGGGGAGAAGGGCACTGGGAGAGGGGCAAGACCCACTTGAGGTCACAAACTGCCACCAGCAGAGCCTCGTGTGCTGCTGCTTGAACTGGCAGGGGAAGGAGAGGTGCTGGGAGTGCAACTGGGGTGCAACAGACAGCTGAAAGGCAGCCAAGTTGGGGCTCCACACCCCCACCTGGAGCTGCTCCAGCCTCAGAAATCCAAACTCAGCTCCTCCAATTAAAGAAGAAGAACTCCAGGTAAAGGGCTCCAAAGGGGGTCAGAAACCAGGGGGCTCAAGGGCACAGGAGCAGGGGCAGATCTTGCTCACAAAACTGGAGGTGTGTTTGCAGACCTGGACACACACATGGAGGGGTGTGTGGGGGGGTCTGTGCTGCAGCTCCCACAGGATGTCAGCTTGGAAAGGACCCCAAGGATCATCTCCTCCAACCTTTAACGATGGCATGGGGCTGAAGAGGCTACCCCCAAGCCATGCTCCAGCAGCATCCCTGACACCACTCACCCTAAAGCAGCTAAAGGCTGTGATTGTTTTAGCAGCTCTCAGTCCCCAAAAGCCCCCCCAGGAGGGGCTGGGCCAGCCTCTGACGCTGCAGTTCTCCAGAGGATGCCACTTGCAGGTGACTGAAGCCCACAGCTTTGCAGAGGGCTCCTCATCACAGTCCAGTTGGAACTCAGGGATCTCCTGAAGAGCTGTGGACAGACTCCAGCTCCTGTCTGGTGGGAGATGTGCTCAGCAGAGCAGAGAAGATGGACAAGCTCAGACCCAAACAGCTGTGTTGATGTCAAACCCGGACTGGCTGTAGTCTATGGTATCAGGAACCTTCCTGGGGCCAGTTTTGGCTTTCTCGCTGTTGCTTTCTGCCTTGGGGCACCTCTCAGCTTTGCTGTGATGGTTCTGGATGCTCCCATGAAGTGGGAAGTAAAATGTGCCCTTGAGTTTGTTCATCTTTTTGGGTCTCTTAGAAATTGCAGGCTGCTTGTCCTCGGGGGGCAGCCAGCAAGGCTTCTCCTTCAGCAGCCTGTCCCGGTCCGGCCGAACGCTCCTCAGGAACTTCTTGAAGATGTTGGCTGTGAGGGAGAACTTCCTGCAGAGCTCCTGGGACCTGCTCACCGACAGGGAGGCCTCCCCCTTCTCCCCCTTCTTATCCAGCTCTGGCAGATCCAACCAGTTCCCAACCAAGTCTGCAAAGATGTTGTCCCCCAAGACCAGCGGCTGCCGGTTCCTGCTCTGGGACATGAGGGAGGATGTCCAGTCGTGGCCTTCATCGCAGCCTGGGCACTCCTGGCAGGCTGTGCCCTGCCTGCTGGGCTCAAATGTCCTTGGGTGGATCTGCTCTGCTCTGCTCCAGGTGCAGGAAGGTCCTTTTGGGGGACAAACATCCTCGCTGCAGAGGCTCCTGAAGGAGGAGGGAGTGTCCCCGGGGTGGTTGCTCTCCAGGAGCGCAGCAGGATGGGACAAACCTTCTGGCTGCAGCTCAGCACAGGCGAGGGACCTGGAGCTGTGCCCCTCCAGCAGCACCTCCCCACGCAGCCGCTGCTCCTGCTGGGCCCCGGGCAGGTCTCTGCTGCTCCAGCAGCACTGGTGCTGCTCAGTGCCAGGCACGGTGCCACAGCTCCCTGAGATGTCCAACTGCTCCAAAGCTGTCTGGACCTGGAGGAGTTTCAGCTCCTGCAGGGCGCCCATCATGCAGTTCATCTGCTCCTGCAGCCCGTCCCCCACCTCCTTCATGGAGAGCTGCGGGGGGAAGGAAGCAGGCATGGAGTCAGCGGCCCCAGGAGAGGGCAAGGAGGCTGTGCCCCGGGGGCTGGGCAGCTTTTCACACATCGCTTCTTCCCCACCCACTGCGCCTCAGACCCATCACAGACTCACAGAAGTAAGCAGGTTGGCAAAGACCTCTGAGATCATCCAGCCCAACCTAGCAGCTAACCCTTCTAATGAACTAACCCCTGGCACTGAGTGCCTCATGCAGCCTCCTCTGAAACACCACCAGGGATGGGNTCCTACCTGTACCACAGTGCTACAGGCTAAGGGAAATGAAGGGTTAATTGGTGTAGCCACAGAGAAGATCCTCCAGAGAGTAGAGGCAGTCCCAGTGGGGCTTTTAGAATCATGGAGTCAGTCAGGGTTGGAAGGGACCACGAGGATCATCCAGTTCCAACCCCCCTGCATGGGCAGGGACACCCTACCCTAGATCAGGGTTCTGAGCTTTCCCTAGGAGTTTCCCCTCTAGGAACAAGAGGAGCTGACAGGAGGAGTGGATTGGATTGGATTTGATCTTTTTTCTTCTTCTCCTTCTACCTGACAATAAAAATAAGTAGTTTGAGTTTCCATTAATTGCTTGGCAGAAGCCCAAGGTGCAGAACTATGAATGGGTCTGGCTGCTGCCAGTCTTAGCATATTCTGCTGCTTTTGTGTCTTTTGTGCCCTGAAATCAGGAGCCAGAACAATGAGCAGAGACCTCATTTCTTCAGCTAGGTGCTAAAAGCAAATTAAACCAAACCCCAACAAGGCTCCCACTGCTCCTCTGGAAGATGTCCCCTCTGAGCTTCATAGCCTCACTACCAGCAGCACCTCCCAGCAGAGGACAAGCAAAGGCATTTCAGTGCCATGGAGGCTTGGTACAAACCAACCACCCGACCCTGAAATGACTCACATGAAACCAGCAGCCCCTTGGAGGTGTTCAAGGCCAGGTTGGATGAGGCCTTGAGAGACCTGTTCTAGTGGGAGGTGTCCCCTGCCAGGGACTGCCTGAGCTTTGAGGTCCCTTTCAACCTAAACCATTCTATGATTCCATGATTCCCAAGCCAGGACCTTTAGCAGCAGTTCTGCTTTATCCTTGGACCTTGCTGTGCAGTTTCAACTCTCAGTATCAGTCTTAAAATAGGGCAAGTCATTTTCCAGAGCTCCTAAACACATACCCCACACCCCCCTGCCTCTCTTTTCTTTCCCTCTGTTGCTTTCTCCCTCTCCCTCTCTCGTGTAGGACCTGGCTCATATTCCCAAAGAGGCATCACAAACCAAATGGGCTCCACTTGCCAACAGCTGCCACTTGTAGGGTTTTTTTTTTCCCTTGAGCAGGGATGGGGAGGGGGAATGGGAAGGAGAAGGAGCAGAGCAGCAGGGGCTGGCAGGGCTGGAGGAGAAGACCTGTCACGTTACACTAAGGTGGTTTGCAGAGTACCACTCCCCAGGAGAAGCTTCAGCCCAGGCTGTCAGGGGCAGTTTAAAAAGGCTTGGCACAGGTTTTGTACAGCAACAGACCCCAAAGTGAGGGGGAGAAAAAAGGAGCCCCCCAGGTTATGCTCAGCTTCACGTTTGCTTTGCTGCTTCACATCTCCTTTAACTCAGTCCAGCTCAATCCCCTGCCCTGGTCCCACTTCTGCGCCTGCATCTGACCGGTGACAAAGAGCAGCCACCAAAACAACTCAGATCCTTTGCAACAATCCACCCAAAGCTCCTCAGCAGTTCTGACCACATTTCAAAGCCCAGACCCTAAAACCAGCCAGCAGATTTCTCTAACAGCTCCACTCCCAAGGAGTTGCTTTACCGCCTGGAACGAGCCCAGCAGCTATGAGGACACAGGAGAATCTCTTCAGCTCCTGACCCCACTGTGGAGTGTCTCCAGCTAGCTGCTTGCCCAACATCACCATGAAACCTCCACTTGTGCAGAGAGGCAAATCGAGCCCCAGCTCCAGCCCAGCCCAGCTCCTGGGCTTCCCATGCCCCAGCTGGGCCATCTGTTCTCCACGCCTCAGACGAAACTATCACCTTACCTCTCCAGACTTGCTGCCAGGCTTCTCCTCCTAACCTTTCTCACCCTATTAATGGAAGTCTCTTTTATCTGGGGCTTTGCAAAAAGCTGGATTTGGAGCTGGCCTGGCCCCTCATTGGCCACTGCCACCAAATCCCCTGGCCAGCACCGGGCTGTAATCGCCCCGTGGGGAGTGGCGAGGGTCCTGCGGTCATGACTGGGCTGATCCCAGCCTGCCTGTGCAGGGAGGCTCTGCTGCTCACCTCACTGATTCAATTAACCCCCCCCAGCCCCAGCACGATGGGTGGCATCGTGACAACTGAGTACTGCCTTCAGGGTTGGGCTCCTCACTTGAAGGGGGACAGGGATCTGCTGGAGGGAGTCCAAGGGGAGGGCTATGAGGATGATGAGGGGACTGGAACACTGCCTGAGGAGAGGCTGAGGGACCTGGGGCTGTTTCAGTCTGGAGAAGAGAAGACTGAGAAGGGATTGAGTCAATGTTTCTAAATATCTGAGAACTGAGGGTCAGGAGTGGGGGACAGGCTCTGCTCACTGCTCCCTGGGATGGGACAAGGAGCAGTGGATGGAAGCTGCAGCACAGGAGGTTCCAGCTCAACACAAGGGAGAACTTCTTGCCTGGAAGGGTCCCAGAGCCCTGGCACAGGCTGCCCAGAGAGGCTGTGGAGTCTCCTTCTGTGGAGCCTTTCCAGACCTG
Source organism: Tricholaema leucomelas (assembly GCA_013400475.1). Classification (NCBI taxonomy): domain Eukaryota; kingdom Metazoa; phylum Chordata; class Aves; order Piciformes; family Lybiidae; genus Tricholaema lacrymosa; species Tricholaema leucomelas. The sequence goes on from WAAF01005903.1 coordinate 250,020, forward strand.
TCTGGATGTGTTCCTGTGTGCCCTGAGCTAGATTGTGTGGTCCTGCTCTGGCAGGGGGGTTGGACTGGATGATCCCTTTGGGTCCCTTCCAACCCCTGGCATCCTGTGAACTCCTGCCTCATCCACCCAGGCTCTGCTGGGCACCAACATTTCATGGGCATGGTTGGTGTGGTTGTTTCTCACAGGCTGATCCCTGGCATGAAGAGATCTGAGCCCTGACAGCTCAAGCTCCATCACTTTTCCTTCTTAAGAAAGGAGCTGGTTCTGCCAAACCTGGCACCAGCCTGGGGAGCCTGAGCCACTGGAGCAGGAGTGGAAATGCATTCCTAGGAGAGACTGCAAGGTCTGGAAGCTCCTTCCCTGTTGGCTTCAGCTGTGCCCCTTGCAGCAGAAGGGATAAACAGGAGCTTTTGGAGCTTTTGGGCAGGACTCATCTGTCCAGAGACCTGCTTTGAAGTGGGACAAATGCTGCCCTCTGGACTCTCTCTCTGGCAATGTGAAGCTCACCATCAGCAAGAGAGATCTGAAGATCCTGAGGCTTTTACCTCTGCTTACAAACACTCCAAAAGCTTTGGGTTGTGCAATGAAGCAAACAATTCCCCCCCTCTCCTGACTTATCTTTTGCTCTTCATGGGATCTGTTCAGCCTTTTCTAGACCTGAAGAGTGAGTGAAGCCCAGCCCGAAGTGAAGTCACTGACTGGTGATGATCAAACAGTCTGCAGGGGCTTGGAGTTCATCCATTGGTAATTACCCTCTGGTAATTAAGAGCACTCAGCCTGGAGAGGAAAAACCCAGAAGTTTCCTCCCCAGTGCCTTACCAGCAACTCTCTCCTCTTTGCCAAGAAGATCTGAGTCCTCTCAGGTTCAGAGTGAGTTCCCTCTCCAGAAAAGGAGCAACCTCCCACAGGAGAGAGACCTCCACCCTGGCAAAGGTTTGAGGGTGACCTATTTGGGGCTGGTAGAGGGACAAGCAGTTTCTGGGAATGACCCAGCAGATTGGGCTGGAAGTGAAGCAGATGCTCCAGCTGCAAGGTGATGAGACCTCAAGGCTGCAGGGTCAACCCTTGCAGCCTCACTGGCTCTGTACTCACAAGCTGCAGGCAGAAGGAGCTGGAAGATGTGATGAACTCCAGCACAGTTTTAACCAGAGCGTGAACGTGGCACAAACCCCCTGAGAGCCTTCATGTGGCCTGGGGAGAGACCCTGCCTGTGCTTGCTGGGGTTATGCAAGTGGCATTATGTAAGCTGGCCACCACAGGGCATCAGGAGATGTTCTGCCTTCTGCATGGCTGTGAGCTCTAAATCCCAACCCTGTTGTTCACTCAGCCCCGTGCTGGGTCCTGCTGCGGAGCTGAGCGCAGGGGAAGCAGCATCGGCTGCAAAACATCAACCTGCCCTCTTGTACCTGCAGGTCTCTGCTCCAGGTGCACAAACACAGCAGCATTTCAAGGTCTCTAGGTGTCTCATTTGAGACACTTTGTGCTCCAGCACAGGTTGGCAGCTCTGCCACATTGCAACCATGACAAGGTGAAGCCACTCAAAGCCATCACTGTTAGAAACGGTTCGAAGTCGGAAGCCTCAAATTGCATCTCACCAACAGCCCTGAAAACTGCAGCCCCTAACTGCCAGGAGAAGGTTTTAGTCTAATCCCAAAGAGAACAGGTCCAGAGGAGGCCACAAAGATGATCAGAGGGCTGCAACACCTCTCCTGTGAAGACAGGCTGGGAGAGTTGGGTCTGTTCAGCCTAGAGAAGAGAAGGCTCCAGGGAGACCTGAGAGCTCATTTCAGTACCTGAAGGGGACCCACAGGAAGGCTGTGCAGGGACTGCTTAGCAGGGCCCGAGGTGACAGGGGCAATGGCTTGAAACTGGAGCAAGGAAGATTCAGGTTGGACATCAGGAGGAAGTTCTGCTCAGTGAGAGTGGTGAAACACTGGGACAGGTTGCCCAGAGATGTGGTTGAGGCTCCATCCCTGGAGACATTCAAGGACAGGCTTCATGAGTCCCTGGACAGCCTGATCTAGTTGGAGGTGTCTCTGCTGGCTGCAGGGGGGTTGGACAAGATGCCCTTTGAGGGTCCCTTCCAACCTGATGCAACCTGTGAAGCTGTGAAGAAGCCACCAGAGATGCATTTCATAGCCAGAGCAGAGCAGGGCTGGGCACAGCTGTGCTGTGTGTTCCCCAGCAGCAGCTGGGATTCAATGCCTGATGGTGAAGGTTTCTTCTCCAGCAGTGAGGCTTCACCTCCATCCCAACCCTCCTGTGACAGCATGGACAGGATTGAGTGGCTAAATGCTTCTCCAAAGCAAACCTTGCTTGAACTACACTCACCCTGAACACTGGGAACTGGGAGGCACAATTCCAGAGCTTCTGGCCTGGATCAGCAGTAGGGTGGCCAGCAGCAGTAGGGCAGCAATTATGCCTCTGTTCTGGGCACTGCTGAGGCTGCACCTTCAATCTAGCTTGAGTTTTAAGGCACTCACTCCAAGAAGGATATTGAGGTGCTGGAGTGGGTCCAGAGAAGGGCAACAAAGCTGGGGAAGGGTCTGGAGAACAGGGCTGGGGAGGAGCAGCTGAGGGAGCTGGGGTTGGTTCATCTGGAGAAGAGGAGGGGAGGTCTCATTGCTCTCCACAGCTCCCTGAAAGGAGGCTGTAGTGAGGTGGGGGTTGGGCTCTTCTCCCTAGTATCAAGTGATAGGAGAGGAAATGGCCTCAAGCTGCATCACAGGAACTTTAGGTTGGAGATGAGAGAAAATTTCCTTCCTGCAAGAGTGGTCAGGCGTTGAAAGAGGCTGCCCAGGGAGGTGGTGAAGTCTCCATCCCTGGAGGTGACATGGCACCTGGGGACATGGTTTAGTGGCCATGGTGGGGTTGGGTTGATGGTTGGACTCAGTGCCCTCAGAGAGCTTTTCCAAACCCACCAGCTCTATGATTCTCAAGCACTTGCAGAGGCTCACCAAGGAATATTAAACCTGGAGGGGAGAAACAAAGCAAATGGAGAGAGAGCATCTCTCAGGAGTGGCAGAGTTCAGCTGGGGAGGGTTGAGGGTGATTTTTTTTCCCCATGGTGGAAATCTCCCACTGCAAGCAGCACAGGGCTGAGCCCCTGCTGGCTAAGCCAGGCCTTTGTAATGATTTCCTCAAACTACTAATTCCCAGAACTGAGACCACAATTGCTTTACACAGTTTACAAATCAATGACCTCCTCCCCACTCCCAGCACTGATTACCACAGCAGGAGGACAGCTGGCCCCAAGGAACATCCTCTGCAGCTCCTGGCACCTTATCAAACCCAAGCCAAGCACCTGAGACTACACAGAAAGGAGACTTCACTTCTCACTTCCCACTTCCCAGGTACATCAGGACCTTTTTTCACCCCTTTGGGAAGTGATGTTTTCCTGTTTGCATTCACATTCAGCAGTTCTCAGGATGCAGCTCCCATCCGTGTCCCCCCCACCCCCAAGCCTGGCTGCACATCTGGAGCTGTCCAGATGTGCCAGTTTGAGGCTAACAAGGATATTTTAGTGAGAGAAATTAGATGCTAGGCTGTGAAAAGGAAACAATGCTGGTGGCTGCTGCACTCCTAGGCTTGCTGAGATGGGTAAAACCAAGAACACAACCACAGCTAACACAGCTGCTGTGTGTCTCTGGCTGCCTGCACTTTTCTCCCCAACCTGCTGCCTAACTAATCCCTCTGCTTCCTAACCCCCCCTGGCCCATCCTCCAAACTCACCTTGAACATAAGGCAAAGTCTGGGATAAGGGAAAGGGGTGGGAAGGAGGTGGAAGGGTGGTTGGGAGCTCCTCCTGGGGACTCTGGTTTCTGGGAAGGGAGTTGTGTTTCTGTATTACCTTTTTAACCTCTGTGTTTCTGTCTACAGCTGTAGAGATTGCAAATGCCTGCTTGGATGTTGTGCTGAGCTGTAAAAATAAAGCTTCCTTCTTCATTTCCAGCTCAGCTGAGTCTAGTCTGGGTGGTTTTCTTAAGTGTCAGGGGGCAGGGAACACCCAAACCATCACATCCTTGTTTTGGCACCTCACCTGAGTGCCTTATCCATATTTTGACTAGTTGTGTTTCTCAGCAGCAGAAACTGAGGGGGTAGAGATTATTGTTGTTTGTTTCTCTCTTCTGCCAGGCAACCAGCAACAGAAGAAGGGGACACAGCCTCAAGTTGTGCCAGGGCAGGTTCAGGCTGGATGTGAGGAGGAAGTTGTTGGCAGAGAGAGTGATTGGCATTGGAATGGGCTGCCCAGGGAGGTGGTGGAGTCCCTGTTGAGGTGTTCAAGCAAAGCCTGGCTGAGGCTCTTAGTGCCATGGTCTGGTTGACTGGCCAGGGCTGGGTGCTAGGTTGGACTGGATGAGCTTGGAGCTCTCTTCCAGCCTGCTTGATTCTATGATTCCATGACTCTGGCCCTCAATACCTGAAAGCTTTGTTTAACATGAAGAGCTTTTGCTTAAGCAGTTTGTCAGGGACAGACCTGTGCAGGATGCTGCACATGGATGATTTTGGAGGCCTCTTCCAACCTGCTTGATTCTAGGAGTCTATAATCCTGTGATTTAATTTGTCTCAGTAAAAATGAGCCTCAAAGCAGCACATCAGACCTGCAGCAGCTTTTGTGACAGCTGAGAGGAGGGAAAACCCTCAGTGACCGCAGCAGCACTTCGAGCTGAGCACAGGGAGTGAGGAGAAGAGCTCAGAGCCTGTTTGTTGTGATGAAGAGGAAGACAGATGTCCAGCTTGGAGGTGGAAGAAAGCACCGAGAGGAAGCTCTTGCTCTGAGGGCAGGAAAGGCCAAATGGCAAAGAGCAGTGCGCAATAACAGTGCTGCCAGGCAGCAGGGCCCAGCCACAAACAATTGGTATTGAAAGAGGATGACATAAGAGAGGCCAAAATTATTTCAGAACTGCTGAGCTGCTCATATTGTTCCTGTCTTTTCCTCTGGGTCAGTAACCAGACTAATCTTCAGCAAGCCTGCAACTGTGGCCGGGCAGAGCTCTTCGGAGCACACCGCACGGTTCACAGAGCTGCCCTCCAGCCTGCTGCTGCACCTTCCTCTTCCTCCCTTTGCCAGCTGCTCAGGGCTGCTATCTTTCTGTCCTTGCTCCTCTTGTCTTCCCTGAGCATTTAAGGCACAAATGAGGATGTTAAGTGTGAGCTCACCAGAGGAAGGATGCTGAAACTTTCCCAAAGCCTTTTTTACCCCAATGCTTTTGAATAGATCTTTAAGCAGATGTTATCCACGAGAGACTCCTTACTCAGTCCCCTTCCTTTCCATTGTGATGATGATGATGATAGAATCATAGAATCATAGAATCAAGCAGGTTGGAAGAGAGCTCCAAGCTCAGCCAGTCCAACCTAGCACCCAGCCCTGGCCAAGCAACCAGACCATGGCACTAAGTGCCCCAACCAGGCTTGGCTTCAACACTGCCAGAGATGGCAACTCCACCACCTCCCTGGGCAGCCCATTCCAATGCCAATCACTCTCTCTGCCAACAACTTCCTCCTCACATCCAGCCTATACTTCCCAGCAGGGGGGCTGGACCAGCTGAGCTTTGGAGGTCCCTTCCAGCCCCTGACATTCTGTGATTCTCTAAGTTACTCCTCTGCACCTTCCCAAGGTGCAATAACCACCCAAGTTTCCAGCACTGCAGCAGTGCTGGGTAAAGACATCCTTAAAGGGACCATTTCTTTCAGCAGAGGCCACACAGGGAGCTGTGGATTTTCATCTTCTGGAATTGTGAGTGGTGGTGTTGTTAGCCTTTGGGTTCTGTCATTTGTGCCTTACTCCACTGCAGATCACCAGAGCTGCTCCTTCAGCAGCAACCAAGACAGCAGCAGGCTCCTCCTGGAGCACAACACAGCTCCCAGAATAGGACCCAGTGTGAGACAAAGGTAAAAAAGAATTGGTTGTGTTTTTTTTTTCACTCTGACCAAATGTTCTAATCCTGCAAGGAACATCATCCACCAGGACATACATTCATGTCAGAAGGGAGCCAGACTCCATCCAACTCGGTAATTCCATGCATTTATTAGCAATGTGCAAGGAGAACATTCAGAAGGTCAAGCCAGAGTGGGGAGGTTTGCTTTAAACACCTACTTCAACACTTTTCCTCCTGGAAAAAAAGGCAAGAGAAACCCCAGAAGCATCCCAGATCCCTCAGGAAAGACCAAACCTTGCAAAACAAAGTTACAACTGGAGCTGAGCTGACTGTGAGCCCTCACCAGCTACAGCCACCCAAGCCCCAAGTGCAAGGCAGATCTACCCCATGGCCTCAGCAGTCTCCAGCTGGCTAAGAAGTGATTCTTAAGACAGAAGAGCCTGGAAAGCCCAGTCCCAGGGCACAGCCACTGCTGTGGCTGTGTCTAAAGAGCAGCAATCCCTGTGCCCAAGCCTGTGGAGGTAATGCCATCTGCAGCGTGAGGCACGGAAATGAAATGCCTCTCTGCTAATCCCCTGGCAAGGCAATTCCTGTTCAATCTCATCTTTCAGCTGAGATAACATCCTGCTAGCAGGCACCATAGCCCTGTGCCTCAGAGGGCTGGCTGCAGGCTCCCAGCCCAAGGCAAGAGGGCTTTAGGGATAGACACCACATTCCTGTGCCTCAGAGGGCTGGCTGTAGGCTCCCAGCCCAAGGCAAGAGGGTTTTTGGGATAGACACCACATTCCTGTGCCTCAGAGGGTTGGCTGTAGGCTCCTAGCCTAAGTCAAGAGAGCTATAGGGATGGACACCATATCCCTGTGCCTCAGAGGGCTGGCTGTAGGCTCCCAGCCCAAGGCAAGAGGGCTTTAGGGATGTGCATTAATGGTGGTAAGGGCAGATTTACCAGCTCAGGGGCACATCTCACAGCTGCCAGGTGAAGGGCAGATACAGAGATGGAGAAGCACAACTTCTGGTCCCTGCTGCACAAAAAATAGGATGTGGGAATGCTGGAAAGCATCCAGAGAAGGGCTGTGAGAATGCTCAGAGGACTGGCAGCCCTGCCACATGAGGAAAGGCTGAGATGGGTTTTGTTCAGCCTTAAGAGGAGGAGGTTTAGGGGACACCTTATCACCATGGACCAGGACATAAAAAGTGGCTGCCAGCAGGAGGAAGACTCACTTTTGACAAGGAGTCCCATGGCAAAGACAAGGATGGGGGCAAGTTACTGCTGGGGAGATGCCCAATGTCATCCAGAAGAAAATCTTTCCCCATGAGAACAGTCAGAGATTGGGATCATCTCCCAGGGGAGGCAATGGAGTCCCCTACACAGCACTGTTTGAGGACTCAGCCTGCCAGAGTGCTGGGCCAGCTCATTTCAACTCCACCATCGCTCAGAAAGCTTGGCCCAGATGATTCTTGGGGTCCCTTCCAACCTGGCATCCTGGAATTCTGTGAACTGACTGCACAGGCCTACAAACCAGCACTGCACATTCTCACAAACCACTCTGCCTCCATAAATCTCCAGGCTTTTCCCAGAGGAGGTGAACAAAGTCCTGCTGTCTTTGCTACACACAGAGCGAGGTGCCGAGAGCTGGCACAGCTCCTCTAAAGCTGCTCCAGAGCCTGGTGGCAGGATCCTGGAACAGCCATCAGCTGCCAGCAGAGCTGCCCCCATCCCACAGGGATGAATGGCTGTGTCAGCTGAGGCTTTCCTGGCTCGGAAGCATTTGCCTGTGGAAGCTTCTGAATGAATTCCAATCAAAGGGACACCACACATGCCAGAACCGATCAGCTTACAATGGAAAACATGCGACTGGAACAGGAGAGCTCCCATTGACTGCAGAGGGTCAGATTCATCCCTGGGAGCACTCTGGGAAGCCCTGGCAGAGCTTTCAGGGAGGTGAGGAGCAGTGTGAGCATGCCCAGACCCACACCCACCCGTGACCTGCCTGGCAAAGCCAAGTGTGATCTCAGTGCAGAGCTGTGTTGAAATGCTGGGGCACAGGCAGCAGCCCCAAACCCAAGCACACAACGACTGCAAGAGTGAGCACAGAGTTAATCAGGCTGGAAAAGACCTTCAGGATCATTTGAGTCCAATCCATCACCTAACACCTTCTAATTAACTGAACCATGGAATCTAATTAACTAAACCATAGAATTATAGAATGGTTTAAGTTGGAAGGGACCTCAAAGTTCAGCCAGTTTCGAACCCCTGCCATAGGCAGGGACACCTCCCACTAGAACAGGTCACTGAAGGCCTCATCCAACCTGGTCCTGAACATCTCCAGGGAGGTTGTGGAGCACAGAATCACCCAATGTGATCAAAGATCACATTGGGTGATTCTGTGCTCCACAACCTCCCTGGGCAACCTGTGCCAGTGTCTCACCACCCTCACTGGAAAGAACCATGGCACTAAGTGCCTCATCCAGCCTCTGCAAAGCAGGAGGAAGCAAAACAGGAGTTAGAATCCTCTAATCCCACCCTAGTGGGGGAATAGAGTTGCACTTGGGGATAACCTTTCCTTGGGAAGAGGGAGCTGTGCCAACATCTGCTCTGAGAACATCCCTTCCTCTAAACAGCCCAAGGCTGCAGCCAACTGTGTGCTGGGCTGCATCAAGAGCAGTGTGGGCAGCAGAGCAAGGGAGGGGATTCTCCCCCTTTACTCTGCTCTGCTCAGACCCCACCTGCAGTCCTGTGTGCAGTTCTGGAGCCCCCAGCACAAGAAGGACATGGAACTGCTGGAGCCAGTCCAGAGGAGAGCCACGAGGATGCTCAGAGGGCTGCAGCAGCTCTGCTATGAGGACAGGCTGAGAGAGTTGGGGCTCTGCAGCCTGGAGAAGAGAAGGCTTCGAGGAGACCTTAGAGTGGCTTTGCAGTATCTGAAGGGAGCCTACAGGAAGGCTGGGGAGGGACTATTGACAAGGTCTGGTAATGTCAGGACGAGGGGGAATGGGTTTAAGCTGGAAGAGGGGAGATTTAGACTGGATGTTAGGAGGAAGTTCTTTACAGTGAGGGTGGTGAGACACTGGCACAGGTTGCCCAGGGAGGTTGTGGATGCTTCCTCCCTGGAGGTGTTTAAGGCCAGGCTGGATGAGGCCTTGAGCAGCCTGCTCTAGTGGGAGGTGTCCCTGCCTATGGCAGGGGGTTGGAGCTGGATGATCCTTGAGGTCCCTTCCAACCTAAACCATTCTATGGTTCTATGATTCTATGAGACAAAGGAAACCTCTGCCAGCCAGTGGCTCCTAGCTCAGGTGGCACACTGGCCAGCTCAGGTGGCACACTGGCCAGCTCAGGTGGCACACTGGCCAGCTCAGCAAGCCTGGCTCCTCATAGGGCAGGATTGCAGAACTTCCTTGCAGGTAACCTGCTCAGAGTCCCTTCCCATCCAGCCAGAGCTGCTGCCCTGCACGTGGTGCACACCCCAAGGCTCTTCTAAATTTGCAAGTGGTGCCCCAGAACTGGGCTCCTGTTTAGCTGCCACATGGGGTGGCTCCTTGCCTCCATCTGGCCAAGTCCTTCCCACCATTCCTGCTGCATGACTCTTGGTTCTGGTGCATTTTCTGACTGCAGGCATGACCTGCCCAGGAATGAAGAAAGTGGAAAAGCAGCAGGGTCAAGAGGTTCAGTTCCCACTCCCCACTCCATGCAGATGGTCCCAGCTGTCTGTGGTGCTCTTTAAGGAAACCTCAATCTGCTCTAATTCCAACCTATCTGGAAAGTATTGATTTTTAAAGCTGTTATTGCTCAGGATATCAGTTCTGGTTGTTTTCATTGCTCTCTCTACAACCTCATTGCTCTCTACACCTCCCTGAAAGGAGGCTGGAGTGAGGTGGGGGTCGATGTCTTCTCCCTGCTAGCAGGGAATGAGAAGAAACAGCCTCTGAGATTGTGCCAGGGGAGATTTAGGTTGGACACAAGGAAAAAATTCTTTCCTGCAAGAGTGGTCAGGCATTGGAAGAGGCTGCCTGGGGAGGCAGTGAAGTCACCATCCCTAGAGGGGTTCAGAAAACATGTGGACATGGCACCTGGGGACACAGCTTAGTGGCCACGGTGGTGTTAGATCAATGATCCCAAGGTCTTTTCCAGCCAAAACAACTCCATCACTCTGTGATGTTTAATGCAGTCCTACCCTCTGCGGAATGCAACCTGCAGCTCATGAGGTCGCTGCCGAAGGGGTCGTTTCTGAGGGTCCCTCCTGCTGTCACATGGCTGTGCTCACAGCTCCCACCCACTGTGCTCTGCTATCCTGGGAAGCTGCTGTTGAAGTCAAAAGTTTTAGTAACAAAAGATGAAGAGGGAGGAATTTCCACACAGAACTCTCTGCTTCTGAATTCCTACGGCTTAGGAACTTTATGCTGAGGATGCTCTTGTGAAAGGGACTCTTTTGGACCCATCTCACCTTCCAGTGTCTTTAAAGGCCTCTCAGGTTACACTGCACACCTCCTGCTTCACGGTTTGCATTCCACCTCTCACACCCAGGTCCATCACTTGCCTTTGGTCTAGATCCTCTGCTTGCTGGGGGATCACTGGTGACACTGGCACCTTCCACGTCACTGCTTGCTGCCAGGCACACTCAGGGCAAAGTCTTGCTGCCCAAACTCGTGTTTTGGAGAATCATTAAGGTTGGAAAAGACCTCTAAGATCGTTGAGTCCAACCATCAACCCTGCACCACCAGGACCACTAAACTCTATCCCCAAGTGCCATGTTTACATGGTTTTAGAACCCCTCCAGGGATGGTGACTCCACCACCTCCCTGGGCAGCCTCTTCCAACGCCTGACTGCTCCTGCAAGGAAGAAATTGCTCCTGAGATCCAACCTAAACCTCCTCTGGTGCAATCTGAGGCCATTTCCCCTCATCCTATCACTACTACTTGAGAGAAGAGACCAAAACCTTCCTTTCAGGTAACTGTAGAGTCCACTCTGCAGCTCACAGATACCTCCAGGCAGCAGTGCATCCGGACCCTGCCCTGGCACAGCTCCCTACCCTGGCACAGCTCCCTGCCCTGGCACAGCTCCCTGCCCTGGCACAGCTCTAACTTCGGGTGTCTCTGTCGTGACTCAAACGCTGTTCCTGCGCCGGGGGCAGGGTGGCAATGCCGCGTGTAAACCCACTCGGCACAACTCCGGTTGGCACAAACACTCACCCCCACGAAGCCCCGCACCGGGAAGCTTCTATGCATCCAGAAACTTCACTCACCCGTGTCTGCCCTGCCTCCTTCTCCCCTTTTGTTCTCTTTCTCTCTCCGTCTGAACCCCCCCCAGCTCTCCCCAGCCCTGCCCGGTGCCGGAGCCCCATTTTGGGACGTGTCGGTTCTTCCACACCCGCCCCCCCCCGCAGCCAGCGCGTACCGGCAGCTCCCGGGGCTGGCGGACAAGCCCCGGCAAGTGGAGCGGGTGAGGTTCAGGGTTGTGCGGGCTCGGGAGGCGCAGGGGTGATGACAATAGCGTCCCCGCTCCCGCAGAAGTATTCCCGAGCTCTGGAAGTGGCAGGCGCTCGCTCCCTTCGCATCGCTTTGGCTGCCCTGAACTTGCTCTCACCGAAGACCTCTGCGGATGTCTCTGATCTTTGCGGGCATCTTCTCCTTAGCTCCCCCCTCCCGCACACCCCCGGACACCCTCCCCGCGCTCAGCACCGCGTTTCTCTCCGGCAGGCGACCGCAGCGATGCCCCCCGAGCAGATCAAACCCCAGGAGAGGGTCGGCTGGAATCAAGCAGGACCCTCTCCCCCCCGCCCCCTGCCCTGCCGCTCCCGTCCCGCCGTTCCCCCAGCTGAGGTTCTCTGGGCACCGCCACTGCGGGACGAGCCCCGGGTGTGCGGGGACCCCCCCCGGCTCCGCCGCCCCCTTACCAGCTCCTGCCTGAGCCGCCGCAGGTGCTGGTCCATGGCCCGGCTCAACGCGGCCCTGCCATGCCAGCTCCGCCCGCCCGGGGAGGGGACGGCAGCCGGGCGGGGGGACCGGGGGGAGCCGGGGGCGGCACCGGGGGGGGGGGGGGGGGGGGCGGGGCCCGGCCCAGCCCGGGCAGGGCCAGGGAGGCGGGGGCTGGTGCGGAGCGGGGCTGCGGAGCGGCTGCTGCGAGCGGCGGAGAAGGGGAATGGGGCAGCAGCTGCCCCCTCCCCGGGCAGGGCAGTCCCGGTAAAGGCGGCAGACGGGGAGAGCCTTCCTGAAGCGGTGCCGGAGCCGAGGCAGCGCTCGGTGCGGCCGGGACCGCGGGAGGAGGTGCGGAGAAGTTCCGAGGGTTGGGTTTGTTTTGCCCCCCGAGATGCTGCGCGGGGATGTGCGGGGAGCGGAGCGCAGCGCCCCGGGGATTAACCGCCGTGGCCTCAACAACGGCGAGGAGCAGAGCCGTGCACGGCCGACTTCCTCGCTCGGCTCTGCCCGGGCCCCGAGATGCTGCGAGCCGGTCCAGCCGTGCTTTGTCACCCCGGGGGATGTCCCAGCTCCCCCCCGGCTGGTGGCAGGACCACAAGCAGTGACCTTCACCCGTGGCCGTGTCGCTTTGTGGAGCAGCACAGGGTTAGAGCGCTGCAAGGAAGAGGTGCTGGAAATCCTTAGCATGGATTTCTGTCCAGAGCAGGAGCAGCTTTGCTCTGGCTGTGGTCTACTAACAGTGTCTGGGCTGAGAGGAGATTGTGCACAGGGAGAGACTGGAAACTCCCTGGACATGAGGGGTATTGGGTTAGAAGGGACCTCAGAGATCATCCAGTTCCAAACCCCCTGCCACGGGCAGGGACACACCTCCCACGCTGAGCCCAGGTTGCTCAAGGCCTCATCCAGCTTGGCCTTGAACACCTCCAGGGAGAGGGCATCCACAGCCTCCCTGGGCAACCTGTTCCAGAGTCTCCCCACCCTCACCGCCAAGAATTTCTTCCTGATTTCCAGGCTCGATCTCCCCTCTTCCAGCTCAAAGCCACTGTCCCGCCTCCCGTCACTCCCAGCCCTTGTTAAAACTCCCTCCCCAGCTCTCCTGTAGCCCCCTTCAGGTTCTGCAAGCCTGCTCTAAGGTCTCCGTGGAGCCTTCTCCAGGCAGAACAGCCCCAACTCTCTTAGCTCCAGCAGCTCGATGTCCTTACGCTGTCTCTGCTCTCCTTTCAGGGCAGGGTTTTCCCCCCTCTGTTATTGCTTGTCACCACAGGAAACCAAACAGATGGAGAGAAGAGCCAGGAAAAGAGAGCAGCACTTTGGTACTTCTACTACTGCTTTGGTGCAGCAGGCTTCATAAGTACACCAGATCAGGAAGGATTTGGGTTTTTTCAGCATACCTCATTCCTATGCTTTTATTCTCAGCTGATGTGCAGGAGGTTGTTCAGCTGCTCAACGCTGAGGTTCCCTGTGATGGACCAGCCAGGTTGGCCCAAATCCTTCTGCAAGAGATAAGAACTTGGAAGGAGGAGAAATCATACTTTGTGTGCTGAGATTTGGGATGAGAAAATGAATTGCTTGCTTTGCTCTGGACACTTGAGTGGTGAGAGAGGCTGGCTACAGGCTCTGCTTTGCCAAGGGGAAAAAAAAACCCAATCCAGTTCTTTTTTTGGCAGCTGCTCATAGGATCTGATTGGTTTGTTGGTGGCAATCAGCCTCGGTGCTTTTCAAAGCTGCCCCTTTGTGTCAGCCTAAGAAATTGGTGATCTGCCCTCACTTTGGGAACCACTCCAGAGGGAAACATTTCCAGGTCCTCCCAGCACCTCTTGTATTAGTGGTCTAATTTCCTGTCCTTTTTGCTCATTTCAGAGTTTACATTTCCTATCTGTTAAGGAAGCCTGAAGCCTGCATCTCTTCAGGACAAGGTGGGGCAGTAAAGTCTTACAGAAATGCCCTTATTAACAAATTAATCACTTCCAACAGGGGCAATGCTGTGATGGGAGTGGGATACCAGCCAGGCCTTCCTTAGGGTCGAAGCCAACTTAGCCCTGCTATCATTTTCCTCTTCAAACCTGGAGTTGTTGGCCAGCTGCTTCTTCCCCACAGTCCAGGCTCGGGCTCTGTCTGTCCCCAGCCTACCCAAGCATATCAAGTATCATATGGCAGGCCTGAAACAGCCAGGCAGTGGCAAAGAATTGAAAGGATGGCACCCTGGGGGGGGAGTACAGGCTGGACTGCCACCCCCCAGCAGTTATTAGCAGAGCAGGGAATGACCTAACTTCCCTTTCCTGCCTCTCTGCCCCAGATATGGATCTGTGTCCAAGAACAGCCACAGTCTGAGCCCAGGATTCTGTGTTGCCTGTGTGGCTCAAGACCTTTCTTTCCTTTCTGCCCCTGGCACCATGTTCTTACAATTTCTTGTATCCTCCCACTTCTATGTGGAGCAAAGCTGGGGGTGGGGAGAGTCAGCCTGGAGGTGAGGAGGAAGTTCTTCAGCATGAGAGTGGTGAGAGGCTGGAATGGGTTGCCCAGGGAGGTGGTTGAGGCTCCATCCCTGGAGGTGTTTTAAGGCCAGGTTGGGTGAGGCTCTGGCCAGGCTGATCTAGGGTAGGGTGTCCCTGTGCATGGCAGGAGGGTTGGAAGTGGCTGCTCCTTGTGGTCCCTTCCAACCCTGACTGATTCTATGATTCTATAGTCAGAGGTGGGCACAGCTTCTTTCCCTGCAGCATGGCACCAAAGCTAACACCACAGCAGCTGCTCCTGGCCCTTGTAATACATGGCCTGGGTGAGAGCTGGAAAGTGGTTGTGAGCTTAACTCTCCCTGAGCTTAACTCTCCCAAGCCAACTTTGAACAAGGATGTTTGTGGGCATTCAGGAGGGTATAGGCTAAAAGTGGGCATCAGGAGAGCATAAGTGATGTTCTCCTGGGCTTACCACATGGACTGCTGGTGAGCACTGTGGCTTGAGCACCTGGAGAAACTGCATGGAATCAAGCCAGGGGTTTCCCCAGGTCCAGGATTGCTCTCCCCGATGGTTTGTTTACAGTACTGAGGGGTTGTTTTTCAAACCCTATTGTTCCTGGACTTGTTTTAACTGATGCTTTTCACAGAGCTTTGACTAATCCGAATCAGGAGAGACACAAAAGATACACAGGGTTGTTTGGAAGCATCACTGGGATGAGCTGCCCAGGGAGGTGCTGGAGTCACTAACCCCGGATGTGTTTAAAGGTCGTTTGGATGTGGTGCTTGAGGATATGGTTTAGGCTGAACTTTGTAGTGTAGGAACTGTTGGACTTGGTGATCCTGAGGGGCTTTTTTTTCGGGTCAACAAGGCCAAGTGCAGAGTCCTGTGCCTGGGGAGGAATAACAAACTCCACCAGTACAGGTTGGGAGGTGACTGCTGGAGAGCAGCCCTGTGGAGAGGGACCTGGGAGTGCTGGGGGAGAGCATCCATGGCACAGCAATGTGCCCTGCTGGCCAAGAGGGCAAANTGGATGGAATCTGCAGCACAGGAGGCTCCAGCTCAACACAAGGGGGAACTTCTTGCCTGGAAGGGTCCCAGAGCCCTGGCACAGGCTGCCCAGAGAGGTTGTGGAGTCTCCTTCTGTGGAGCCTTTCCAGGCCTGTCTGGATGTGTTCCTGTGTGTCCTGAGCTAGATTGGATGGTCCTGCTCTGGCAGGGGGGTTGGATTGAACGATCCCTTTGGGTGCCTTCCAACCCATGACATCCTCTGATCCTGTGATCCTTTTCTAACCTGAGTGTTTCTGTGGTTCTATCATCAAATCTAAGCTAAACAACCTTCATTTCCCAGCACATCTGTAGTGTGCAGGAGGCCAGCTGCAAGTGGACATGGCAACTGGCAGGTGCTGTGTCCCAGAAAGCTCCTGGAACACTGGCAAGACACTGAGCTGTGTGATCTGCTGGCAGCTGAACAGGGATAGCAAAGTTTTTAGCCTCTTTAGGGTCATCTTTTTGATCCTCTTTTCGGCCTCCGGGTCTGCTCCTGTCCCATGAGGCTGATAAAGCAGTTCAGGAACACAGCATAAAGAACAGACCAGAATATTAATGTGCTCCAAACTCCTGGGAACTTAAAAGGGAAGAGCAAAAAAAAAAATTCTGCTGTTCTCAAGTAGGATTTCCCCCTACTAAGCAACATTTTTCCCTTCCACTTAGGTTCAAAGCAGCATCTCCACTTCCATGCCAGGCCCTGAGCTCTTTCCGCTCTGCCGCGGTGCAAGCCACGAGCAGATGGTGCAGTGCAGTGGAAACAATCAGGTCTCCAAGAACACAGAGAGCTGAGGATACAACACCCTAAAGCAGGAGGGAAAAAAAAACAGGGAGGGGAAAGCTGCATGGTTTATTTCAGGATAAAATGAAAAAAAAAATTGAGATCCTTGGGCTAAAAACAACCAAAAAAACCCCCCAAAGCCAGCCCAGGCTGAGCCTAACCCAAAGCCAAGCCAGGCTGAGCCTAACCCAAAGCCAAGCCAGGCTGAGAATAACCCAAAGCCAGCCCAGGCTGAGCCTTCATAGAGTCACAGAATGGTTTAGGTTGGAAGGGAGCTCAAAGCTCAGCCAGTTCCAACCCCCCCTGCCATAGGCAGGGACACCTCCCACTAGAACAGGCTGCTCAAGGTCTCATCCAACCTTACCTTGAACATCTCCAGGGAGGTTGTGGAGCACAGAAGCACCCAATGTGATCTTTGATCACATTGGGTGCTTCTGTGCT
>WAAF01005903.1:272206-292310 GCA_013400475.1 Tricholaema leucomelas
GCTTGGAGCTCTCTTCCAACCTGCTTAATTCATTGATTCTGTGATTTTATGAATGGTTTGAAGCTGAGGCAGAGCAGGGTTAGACTGGAGCTGAAGAAGAAGTCTGTCAGTATGAAGGGGATGAGACTCTGGAATAGGCTGCCCATAGAGGTTGTGGCTGCCTCCACCCTGGAGGTGCTTAAGGCCAGGTTGGAAGAGGCCTTGAGCAGATGAATCTCACTGAGAGGTGTCCCTGTCCATGGCAGGGAATCTGGAATAGATAATCTGTGAGGTCCCTTCTAACTCAAAACCATTCTGTGATTGTCTGATTCTGTGGCAGAGGCAAAACTCTCCAGGCTGGAACTGTTCTGTGGTGTCCTGCACTATTGATTGGTGCTCAGACATTGCCAGGAAAATCTCCTAACCCTAAACCATAACAACTGAGTAGAACCTGACAGACACCAGGAATATAACCAGGAAGAATTTCCACGGCATGACAAAGCCCTGTGGTACCCCAAGCTCCATTAACATTCATTTAGGCTGCTTGGCCATGGAAGAATAATGACAGAGTGAATGTGCTTGTACAGCAGAAGCCACTCTTGAGACTTCTCAAATCCCACTGCAATGAATCGAAGCTGCATGTCCAGAGCCTCTGGACTGCTCTGACAATAAAAGCTGATCTGCATAAACCCACCCAAGATTTAAAGGGAGTGCTCCACAGAGGGAGCAATGCACACACAACAGATGAACAGACTTGGCCGTTGCTGAGGGGGATGCTCTGCGATTCGTTTTGCTGCTCCCCTGCCTTTTAAACCTTGCTTCTGTGTGCAGCGCAGCTGGACCCCAGGCAGCGCTTCGCAGAGACTCACTTCTAGCATCAGGATGGTGGCAGGGAGAGCTGAAACTAGAGGAGCCGCAACAGAATGCTCCCGGCTGTGTCACTGCAGTGGGACAGCTGAGAGATTAGTGGGGACTGCCTGCTCTCCAGATCGAGCTGCAGACAGCTGGGGAACCACTGTCACCGAGATGGTGACACTGTTGGGCCAACCTGATCAGTTTGTCCTCCTCCTCATCCCCAGGAGAAGGAGGCAGGGACACCTCACACTAGATCAGCCTGCGCAGAGCCTCATCCAGCCTGGTCTTAAACACCACCAGGGATGAGGCTTCCATCACCTTCCTGCGCCTCTCTCTCTCCATCCACAGGATGCCCTCGCACGAACACCACCATTAACGCTTTTGCGCGGCCAAGAGCACCGACTGAGCTCCGCACTCGGGAGCCACAGCCTCAGTCACAGGCACAAACAGAACATAAGGGCTGAAAGAGGTACAGACAACCTAAAAACCGAGTAAACATCCCGAGGAGCGCCGGGACAGCCTCGCAACCCTCGGCGCTGCCCTCCCTGCCCCAACCTGCGCCCCATGGAAAAGGGACGGCTCCGGCAGCCCTAGCGGCGCCCCCTGGCGGCACCGCACGGCCAGCGGCGCTGATGGGCTGAGTGCGCCTGAGTGGCGCGGATAAAATACGTCATCGCCAGGTGCCGCCTTCCGCCACCGCTTCCGTCCCTTTCAAAGATGGAGGCGGCCGCGGACTCGCCGCCGCCGAGCGAGGGCCGGTACCGTACTCGCGATGTGCTCATTCCTGGCGGCCCCTCCGACTTTGGCTCTCTGCTGCTGTCGGAGCCGGTGCTGGCTGGGCTGGAGGCAGCCGGGTTCCACAGGCCGTCGCCGGTGCAGCTGAAAGCCATCCCGCTGGGCCGCTGCGGACTGGGTGAGGGGCCCGGGCTGGGTCGGGCCGGGCGAGCGAGGGGGCTGGGGTCGAGTGGGGCATTCTGAGGCCTCTGATGACCTCTGTGGCGTCTCTTTGCAGATCTCATTGTGCAGGCCAAGTCGGGCACTGGCAAAACCTGCGTGTTCGCTGCCATCGCCCTGGACGCGGTGCTGCTGGAGAATGTCGCCACGCAGGTGAGTGCGCACTGGGCCGCGCCGACGGCATGCGGAGGGAGCTTAGCTTTGTGAGAGAGAATCTCATTTGCCCTTGGGGAGGCGACAGTGTTGCCTCTGAGATGTAATACATGAAGTCATGGTGACTCGAGGCAGGAATGTTGTGATGGTTTGGGAGCCACCTGTCCCCCCTCAGTGAATCCATAGAGTCATGGAATGGTTTAGGTTGGAAGGGACCTGAAAGCTCAGCCAGTTCCAACCCCCTGCCATAGCAGGGACACCTCCCACTAGAACAGGCTGCTCAAGGCCTCGTCCAACCTGGCTTTGAACATCTCCAGGGAGGTTGTGGGACACAGAATCACCTAATGTGATCTTTGATCTGCTTCTGTGCTCCACAACCTCCCTGGGCAACCTGTGCCAGTGTCTCACTACAAACAACTTCCTAACATCCACTTTCAATCTCCCCTCTGCCACTTCAAACCCATTCCTCCTCCTCTTATCACAAGACCTTGTCACTAGTCCCTCCCCAGCCCTCCTGAAGCCCCCTTCGGATTCTGGAAGGCCACCCCAAGGTGTCTTCCAAGCCTTCTCCAGGCTGCAGAGCCCCAACTCTCTCAGCCTGTCCTCAGACCAGAGCTGCTGCAGCCCTCTCAGCATCTTGGTGGCCTCCTCTGGACTGGCTCCAACACTTCCATGTCCTGCTTGTGCTGGGGGCTGCAGAACTGCACCCAGGACTGCAGGTGTGGTCTGAGGAGAGCAGAGCCAAGGGGCAGGATCCCCTCCCTTGCCCTGCTGCCCACACTGCTCTTGCTGCAGCCCAGCACAGGGTTGCTGTCTGTGCTGCACTCCCACTGCAGGCTCCTGTTGAGCTTTGCATCAGCCCAGACGCCCAGGGCCTGTTCCTCAGGGCTGCTCTCAGTGATTTTGCCACCCAGACTAGACTCAACTAGCTGGAAGTTAAGGAATGAAGCTTTACATTCACAACTTAGCTCAATATATAAGCAGATATTTATTACCAATATTTACAGCTGTAGATATGTAAAGATATAAGTCAAAAGTAATACAGAAACACAGGACCCCTCCCAGCCCAGGAGGGGCTCCCAACCACCTTTATGCTTTCTGCTTCACCCTGCTCTTATCCCAGAGTCTGCCTTAGGTGCAAGGTGAGCTTGAAGGATCAGCAAGGGGAGTTAGAAGTAGAGTGAGTAGTTGGGTTGCAGAGATCCAAGCAGAGCAGCAGAAGCCCATGGAGAAAACACAGACACTGACTCTGACAGAAAGAGACTCTCTGTCTTAGCTGTGTTTGTGTCCTTGTTTTTGCATGTCTCAGCTAACCTATGAGTGAAGCAGACATCAATGTTTTCTTTTCACAGCCTATCATCTAATTTTTCCTCATTAAAACATTCCCATTAGCCTCAATCCAGCCCAGCTGTACTGTTCAGAACCATTGCACAGCTTTCAAGTTTAACCCCTGACCCTCACAGATACTGATCTTGGCTCCCACACGAGAGATTGCTGTGCAGATCCATGCTGTGATCACGACTATTGGCATCAAGATGGAAGGCTTGGAATGCCATGTCTTCATTGGAGGCACTCCTCTGAACCAGGACAAAACCAGATTGAAGAAGTGCCACATAGCAGTTGGCTCCCCAGGTATGAGTGGGCTTCGTTGTGCTTCAGAAGCTACTGTGTGGTGCTTCACAGTGCTGTGATTGGTGCTGCTGGGGTCTGGGTTGGCTCTTGTCAGACCCCACCTGGAGTCCTGGGTGCAGTTCTGCAGCCCTCAACAAAACAAGGACATGGAAGTGTTGGAGCCAGTGCAGAGGAGGCCACCAAGATGCTGAGAGGGCTGCAGCATCTCTGCTGTGAGGACAGGCTGAGAGAGTTGGGGCTGTGCAGCCTGGAGAAGAGAAGGCTTGGAGGAGACCTTGGAGTGGCCTTGCAGGATCTGAGGAGGGCTACCCGAAGGCTGGGGAGGGACTATTGACAAGGTCTTGTGATGAGAGGAGGAGGAATGGGTTTAAAGTGGCAGAGGGGAGATTGAAAGTGGATGTTAGGAAGAAGTTGTTTGCAGTGAGGGTGGTGAGAGACTGGCACAGGTTGAGGGTGGTGAGACACTGGCACAGGTTGCCCAGGGAGATTGTGGAGCACAGAAGCACCGAATGTGATCAAAGATCACATTCGGTGCTTCTGTGCTCCACAACCTCCCTGGAGGTGTTCAAGGCCAGATTGGGTGAGGCCTCAAGTTCTAGTGGGAGGTGTCCCTGCCTATGGCAGGAGGTTGGAACTGGCTGAGCTTTCAGGTCCCTTCCAACCTAACCCATTTCATGATCTGATTTATCAGTAGCAGGGGATAGCCTCAAAGGGGAATGCCTGTGGCACTTAGACCTGGTGTGTTGGGTGAGAGGTTATTCCAGAAACACCCTTTTAGGAAGCTTTCTCACATTATGTTGTTAAAAAAGAAGGTAGAATTCATCATTCCAACCTCTCAATTAAGATTTTCAAAGTTTCTTTTAATGTTTTTTTTGTTCATGTGAAGGTCGAATCAAGCAGCTGATAGAGTTGGACTACTTGAATACATCCAGCATCCGGCTCTTTATCCTTGATGAAGCAGACAAGCTTCTAGAAGAAGGCAGCTTTCAAGAACAGATCAAGTGAGGAAGAAAAATCTGTATCTCATCTACTTATCCATCAGAGAAATATTTGTTAATCATTGCCCTTTCCTTGTCTCCCAGTTGGATTTACTCTTCACTGCCAGCCAACAAACAGATGCTTGCTGTGTCAGCTACTTACCCTGAGTCCTTGGCTAATGCCTTGACCAGGTACATGAGAGAGCCAACATTTGTGAGGTTGAACCCCACTGACCCAAGTCTCCTTGGTGAGTAGAAGTTCATTTTGTAGTGATGTTGTGCTCAGTAGATTATGATTTTAGCATATTCTTCTTTGAGTCATAGAATGGATTGGGTTGGAAGAGGTCTTAAAGATCATCCAGCTCCAACCCCCTTGTCATGTCCAAGGGATACCTCCCACCAGCCCAGGTTGCTTAAGGCCTCATCCAGCCTGGCCTTGAACACCTCCAGGGAGGTTATGGATCACAGAATCACCAAATGTGGTGATTGAAGATCACATTTGGTGATTATGTGATCCACAACTTCCCTGGGCAACCTGTGCCTCATCCAACCTGGCCTTGAACACCTCTAGGGAGGGACCATCCACAGCCTCCCTGGGCACCCTGTTCCAGTGCCTCCTCACTCTCATTGCAATGAATTTCTTCCTAATTTCCAGTCTCAATCTCCCTACCTCAAGCTTCAATCCATTATCCTTCTGCCACTTATCCTTCCCAGCCCAACATCTTAGTTTCAGAGTGGTAAACATCCAAACTGGGAGACAGCTCCAAGACATGTCCCTGCCAGCCTGGTCCCTGGGGCTGAGGGTGGAAGGCTCAGGCAGTTCATGCACATCAAGGCTAATTCTCACATCCACAACCTCCCTGGGCCAGAGTCTCCCCACCCTCACTCCACAAAGAATTTCTTCCCAATGTCCACTCTCACAGTTTAAAGGTGCATTTTATTCTTCATTCCCTCCACAGATAAGTTAACTTCTGAAGTATTTATTCCCACTGCTGATGTGTTCAAAACATCAGTGATAATTGTCACTTTGTTTCTTCTATCTGTTCCAGAAAGATTTCAGCCTTATAAAAGAAAATGTATCATGGAGGTTCTTATTTGAGGTGTGAACACCTCTGCTATGAGGACAGGCTGGGGGAACTGGGGTTGTTCAGCCTGGAGATGAGTAGACTCTGGCAAGACCTTAGAGCTGCCTTCCAGAACCTGAAAGGGACTACAAGAAGGCTGCAGAGGGACTGTTCACAAAGGCCTGCAGTGACAGGATGAGGGACAGTGGTTTGAAATTGGAGAAGAGCAGCCTGAGATTGGATGTGAGGATGAAGCTCTGACCAGGAGGGCGCTGGAACACTGCAACAGGTTCTTCAGGGAAGGTAGTTTAGGCCCCATCCCTGAAGATATTCAAGGCTGTGAACAACCTGTCCTAGTGGGGGATGTCCCTGCTGACTGAAAGGGTGTTGGACTGAATGTCTCTTCCAACCCAAACTATTTTAGGAGTGTGTTTGTTTAAATGTCAGGTGTTGGCTTGAGCTGCACTGAGTCTGTGCTGGCAGCAGTGTGGCACTGAGTCTGTTTTTATGGAGCCCTTTCTTCTCATGGTTTTCTTTCTTGGTTTTCCCACTCAGGGCTGAAGCAGTATTACAAAATTGTGAATTCCCATCCCCTTCCCCATAAAACATTTGAGGAGAAAACTCAGCACCTTCAAGAGCTGTTCAGCAAGATTCCTTTTAACCAAGCCTTGGTCTTCTCAAACTTACACAGCAGGTAATAAATGTGAGATAAAACCTGTGAAGAGCATGCTCAGAAGTGGTGGTTGTCAGGGCCAGTCAAGGATGGACTTGCACAGTTCTGCATGGGCCAGCAGTGTGCCCTTGTGGCCAAGAGAGCCATTACCATCCTGGGGGGCATCAGGAGGAGTGTGGCCAGCAGGGTTAGGAAGGTTCTTCTCTCCCTGTTCTCTGCCCTGGTGAGACCACACCTGGAATGCTCTGTCCACTTTTGGGCTCCACAGTTCAGGACAGACAGGGACCTGCTGGAGAGTGTCGAATGGAGAGCCAGGAGGATGACTGGGGGACTTGAGCATCTCCCCTATGGAGAGGGACTTGGGGCTGATTAGTTTGGAGAAGAGGAGGCTGAGAGGAGATCTGATCAGTGTACACTGTGAGAGCCTGGAATGGGTTGCCCATGGAGGTGGTTTAAGGCCCCTGGAGGTGTTTAAGGCCAGGCTGGATGAGGCTGTGTCCAGCCTGGTCTAGGGTAGGGTGTCCCTGACTGTGGCAGGAGGGTTGGAACTGGCTGATCCATGTGGTCCCTTCCAACCCTGACTGATTCTGTGAAGTGTCTGAGAGGTGGGTGCTAAGTGCCTGGGGCCAAGCTCTTCTGGGTGGTCAGCAGCAATAAGCCAAGGAGCAACGGCTACAAACTGGACCAGAGAAGGTTTCAACTCAACATGAAGAGAAACTTCTTTACAGTGAGGGTGACAGTTCTGGAGCAGGCTGCCCAGAGAGGTTGTGGAGTCTCCTTCTCTGGAGACTTTCCAAACCTGCCTGGATGCATTCCTGTGTGAACTACCCTGGGGGATGCTGCCTTGGCAGGGAGGTTGGACTTGATCTCTGGAGGACCCTTTCCAGCCTCTAAGGTTCTGTGATTCTCCAAGGTCTCAGGGCGGTTTGCACATTCCACATCTGAGGAATAAAGGAGTACTTTAGCATGAAGTCAACTCAGGCACTGCTCAGAGCACAGTGAGGCCTGATGTCTTCTTGTCCTCTTCCATCTGTAAGGTACCTGTTGTGGACATGAAGATGGAAGTGACACTTTGGGGTGTGTAGAGCAGGCTGTTGTTAAGAACTGCCCATGGGGCTTTTTTAGAGCTGCAGGTTTGTTTCCAGCTTTCATGTTGTGTCTTCTGCCAGGGCTCAACATCTGGCTGAGATCCTGACATCCAGAGGCTTTCCTGCTGAGTGCATTTCAGGTAAAGCTATTGCAAACTGTCTTGTGTTCAGATTGTGTGTAAGTGGTGACCTAAATAGGAAGATTAATCTTGAATCTTGGTTTGCATTGCCTCTGGGGAAGTAAGTAAGAACAGCATTTGAGTCTTTGTGAGTCTTTAGGGCCTGAGGATCGATGAACTTCTCTGCTTTCACATTTATTTGTGAGTCATTTTTATGCTTCTAGGCAACATGAATCAGAACCAACGACTTGATGCTATGGCTAAACTGAAGCAGTTCCACTGCAGAGTTCTGATTTCCACAGACTTGGTGAGTCAGTCTTTCACCTGATGCTATGAGGACAGGCTGAGGAAGCTGGGGTTGTTCAGCCTGGAGAAGAGAAGGCTCCTGGGAGACTGTAGAGCAGCCTTCCAGTACCTACAAGAAGGCTGCAGAGGGAGGACAGGACAAGGGGCAATGGTTTGAGATTGGAGAATAGGTTTAGAATGGATGTGAGGAGCAAGTTCTGCACCATGAGTGTAGTGGAATCTTGAACACATTGCCCAGGGAGGCAGTTGAGGCCACATCCCTGGAGATACTCAAGGTCAGGCTTGATGAGCAGCCTGATTTGGTGGAGCATCCTTGGAGATGAGTCCTGTAGGGGGGGTAAGGCATTGACAGGATGAGGGACAAGAGTTTGAAATGAGAGAAGAGCAGATATAGATTGGATGTGAGGACCAAGTTTGCACTAGGAGGGTGCTGGAACACTGCAGCATTTTGCCCAGGGAGGTAGTTAAGGTTCCATCCCTGGAAATATTCAAGGTGAGGCTGGGCAAGGCTGTAAACAGCCTGGTCTAGTGGAGGATGTGCCCTGAGCAGCCTGGTCTAGTGGAGGATGTGCCCTGAGCAGCCTGGTCTAGTGGAGGATGTGCCCTGAGCAGCCTGGTCTAGTGGAGGATGTCCCTGCTGACTGCAGGAGGGTTGGATTGGATGACCTTTGCCTGTCCCTTCCAACCCAAACCATCCTGTGTGTTGTATTTATTTAAAGGCTTATTCACCCTCTCAGTTTTCTGTCCCTTTCCCTTTTTTCTCAAGACCTCTCGTGGCATTGATGCTGAGAAAGTGAATCTGGTGATCAACCTGGATGTGCCTCTGGACTGGGAAACCTACATGCATCGTATTGGCAGGGCTGGGCGCTTTGGTAAGGGCTGTCCTGTGGAGTTCTGGAGCTTGCTCCCTCCTCTCTGGCCCTCTTAGGGTAACCACACTCCTGCTGTGTGTCACAGGAACTTTAGGGCTCTCTGTGACATTCTGCTGCCGTGGAGAGGAGGAGAACATGATGATGAAGATCGCTCAGAGGTGTAATCTTCAGCTTCTCCCTCTGCCAGGTATGCTCTGTCCTGGGAATGCAGCTGCTTTTGCTGGTGGTTTTCTGTTCCTGAGAGCTGCAGACAAGGCCTCAGGGACCTGATGTGATTTCTGTGCTGAATTTGTTTTGATTTTGGTCCAGCTTCTACTCCATGCTAAGGACTGCTTCTGTAACTGTTACAGATGTAGGAAGTGATAGAAAGTGAGCTTAGTGCATGGCTGTGGATAGGAGAGGAGCTCTGCATCCAGTTGGTGCTTCAGCACCTAGAGAACTCCTTAAATTTCCAGTGTAGAGCCTTTCTCAGGCTGTAGGGGAAGGAAGGAATAAGATTTGCAGCCTTTGCTTTGCCAGAAGCTGCTCTGCTGGCAGTGTAGCATTTGTCTTCTGGCAATAATGCCTTTTTTCAGCTGTTGAATTAGGATATGAGAAATAGGTGACAGTGAAAACCTGGAGAAGGTGCAGTGCTGGTTGTCTTCATCAGCTTTTTGCTCTCTTCCATGAAGAAAATGGTTTGGCTTTGGTGGTCTCTCAGCACTTGAAGGGGTCAGGTTGTAGCTCTTAACTAAACTTGCTTGACATCTTTGCTACAGTTGTGCAAAGCTTTACTTTGATGCTTGAGTTTCAGAGAGGAGGATGCACTGAACTAAGTGCCTGCTTTACTTCCCTTTTGTGCAGAGCCCATCCCTCCTGGACTGATGGATCACCTGGAAGCTGGGGAGGTAGAAGTCAAGCCTGTTACACAAATGTGTGCTTCAGTGACTTCTGATACTGTGTGCCTTGCACCAAAGGAACCAGTACTGCAGAAAAGCTTTTCAGAGGCACCTCAGCCTCTTTCTGATCTTGCAGGGGATAACTGGAAGGCAGAAAAGCCTCTGAAACAAAAACAGAATAAAAGGTGCACAAATCCTGCAAAGAGAGAAAAAAGGAGTGGAAAGCCCCAGACTTCCAGCTGTGGCATGGAGCAGAGGAGTAGAATCAGATCTGGCTCTGGAGGAGATGGACACCAAAATGCTCAAGCTGCAGATGAAGAGACCTTAAAAAAGAATCTTCCTAGAATCCCATGCTTGTCATCTTACAAAACCCAACCAAGCAGTCCCTGGAGCTTCTCAGGGTTTGTTGAGGACTATGAGTATTTCATCAAAGAAGGGCTGAAGAGAGAGGTTGAAATAGTAAGAAGTTACTCAGGCCCAGGGGAGCAAGGGGAGCTCCCCAGAAACGGTGATGCGGAGTGGCAAGAGAGGGAGTGCAGTACAGAGGTGGTGGTGAATGGTACTGTGTCTGCTGACAGTGACAGCTTGGACAGTTCCAGGACATCCTCCAGCAGCATGGAGAACAGTTTCTGCTCTGAGGCCCTTTCAGACACTGGGGAGAGGAATGCAGCTCCCACAGCACAGAGGGCTCATGCAGGCTTCCATCCTACAGCAGAGAAGCCTCAGGAGCCATCGCGAGCCCCGAAGCAAAATCAAGCGAGGAAGAAAGTTGAGAGACAAAATGGCAAACCAAAGAAAAGCCATTCCCACCCCTCCCAGCAAGCCCCCAGGCCTTCCACTAGACAAAGGGAGGACAACTCCTGCAGCTCCTGGGATGATGGTGGCCCCTGTGAGGATTTGAGTTACAAAAGCTACTGGAAATCTTACTACCAGGCATGGCAAAGCTACTGTGCTGCAGTGGCTCACTACAGGAGGAGTTACAGACAGCTCAGCTGGTTGAATGCCTACCACTTCAATAATGTCTACCTTCAGGAGCTGCTCAAAAGTGGTGATTGATGTGCTGACACTGAGGATGTACCTGGTTGGCACAAGGAAGGGCTGTGGAACCAGAACTGCCAGTCCACAAGTAGCCTGCCAAAGAGATGTTGGTTAGGACTGAAGGCAGATGGCTTTTTCCTAAGTCCCCTGTGTCTAAAGCAGTGTTTCTCATGCATTCCAGTGGTGATGTTGCAAGTGGTTGTTAATAAAGGCAGTGAAAGGCCACAGGGTGGTCAGTTGCAGTGTTTACAATCCAGAGTAAAAAGAGGAAGAGTAAAGGCAGACACATTAAGAAGAGAGAGAGGAAATAGAAACCAACCCCAGTTTTATTTCCTTGATTTGTCTATTGTGGGACTTTGGAGTGAAGATGAAGTCACCCAAGGGCCCAGTCTGGAGTTGGAGATCATTCCATAACTCTTTAAACACCAGGCACTGGCTAGACACCAGAGTGCATCCTACATCTCAAGGCCTCTATTGCTAATTGAAATGCAGTTAATTAACATCCCATCAATAACATTTCTATAGCTGGGTGTGTGGTGGCAAGCTGTGCAGTGGAAGGATGCTTTAATTATGAAGAGAATAGGAAGCAATCATCTTTGGCCTGTCCCTCTGGGTGCAGCAATATCAAACCTGCCACACTTACAGGAAAGATTTAATTGGAAATGGCTGCTGAAACTAATTGGTGGTTCCTGTTTGGCTCACACTGCTTTGCCTGGAGCTGTCCTGAAGCAGGTAAAGATGAGAGTCTTTGCTGGCTTAGGGTATGGGTTCTGGGGTGGTGGAGTGGTAGCTTTGAAACTTCAGCCTCTAGCTGTTTGGGGTCAGGGAGATGAGTTTCTTCATCAGAGTGTCTTTGCTTTCTCTCACAGCTTACCTGAGCAGGCACAGTCTGCTGGTTTCTTGGTTGGTTTTTTTCTCTCCTGAGCTTTCTCTTGGTGAAAGTTCTGCCTCTACCTACTCTGAGCTGCATTTCCAAGGTGACTTGCATCCTTAGTTTCAAGTGGGTATCTTCTAGGCTGCTTGGTTGCTCCCTTTCAGCAGCTTCCAACTTCATAGTGAACAGTATCCCATGCTTTGACTTGGCTTCACAAATCATTTCCTGCCAGATTCCCCTCTGCAAGCCTTATGGTGTCCCTGGCAGCACTTCCCACCTTGCTGGGGAGTGGCAGCTGTAAACTGAATGACAAAATGTTAGGGGCTGAAAGGGACCTCCAGAAGTTGAGCCCAACCCCTGTGCCAAAGCAGGGTCACCCAGGGCAGGCAACACAGGAAGACATCCCAGGTGGGTTTTGAAAGTCTCCAGAGGAGGAAACTCCACAACCTCTCTGGGCAGCCTGCTCCAGGCCTCCGTGATCATCCCTGTACAGAAGTGCCTCCTTGTGCTGGCCTAGAACTTTCTGGGCTGCAGCTTATACCCATGGGCAGGGCACCATGGCAGAGAGCCTGGCACCTTCACATTGCTGTCCACCCCTCAGATGTTTATAGACGTTGAAGAAGTCCTCTCAGTCTTCTCTTCTGCAGCTCCCAGGGATCTGTCTTCTCTCTCCACTGTGCAGGAGAGTTGTGAGGTTGATTTAGCTCATGAGCCCAGGGTTGGTGAGCAGGGATGCTGCCCTGGCTTGGTGTCCCCAGAGCTGGGGCAGTGGTGGCTTCTGGTGGGTGTCAGCCTCTACTGCAGGAGAGAAGCTGGCTGCCAGCTGTGCACTGCTCACTACAGCAACCTTAGTTTGTCCTTCAAGCACTTTGAAAAGTTTCTGGGTCCAGAGAGTGGTGGTGAATGGAGCCACATCCAGTTGGCAGCTGGCACCAGTGGTGTGTCCCAGGGGTCCGTGCTGGGCACAGTCCTGTTCGATGTCTTTATTGATGATCTGGACCAGGGGATTGAGTCCAGCAGCAGTAAGTTTGCAGGTGACATCAAGCTAGGAGCAGCTGTGGAGCTGTTGGAGGGTAGGAGAGCCCTGCAGAGGGACCTGGCCAGGCTGGATGGGTGGGCAGAGGCCAATGGGATGAGACTGAACAAGGCCAAGGGCAGGGTTCTGCACTTTGGCCACAACAACCCCAAGCAGCACTACAGGCTGGGGACAGAGTGGCTGAGAGCAGCCAGGCAGAGAGGGAGCTGGGGGTGCTGGGAGAGAGGAGCTGAAGAGGAGGCAGCAGTGCCCAGGTGGGCAGCAGAGCCAATGGCATCCTGGGCTGGCTCAGGAGCAGTGTGGGCAGCAGGACAAGGGAGGTTCTTCTGCCCCTGTGCTCAGCACTGCTCAGGCCACACCTTGAGTGCTGTGTCCAGTTCTGGGCTCCTCAATTCAAGAGAGATGTTGAGGTGCTGGAAGGTGTCCAGAGAAGGGCAGCAAGGCTGGGGAGGGGCCTGGAGCACAGCCCTGTGAGGAGAGGCTGAGGGAGCTGGGGGTGTGCAGCCTGCAGAAGAGGAGGCTCAGGGCAGAGCTCATTGCTGTCTGCAGCTCCCTGCAGGGAGGCTGTAGCCAGGTGGGGTTGGGCTCTGCTGCCAGGCACCCAGCAACAGAACAAGGGGACACAGCCTCAAGCTGTGCCAGGGCAGGTCTAGGCTGGATGTTAGGAGGAAGTTGTTGGCAGAGAGAGTGATTGGCATTGGAATGGGCTGCCCAGGGAGGTGGTGGAGTGGCTGTGCCTGGAGGTGTTGAAGCCAAGCCTGGCTGGGGCACTTAGTGCCATGGTCTGGTTGGTTGGCCAGGGCTGGGTGCTAGGTTGGGCTGGATGAGCTTGGAGGTCTCCTCCTGCCTGCTTGATTCTATGATTGTTTCCTGTGGTTCTTTCTGATGTAGTTAAGATGAGCTCAGCTCTGTTTTGTGGGGACAAGAGGAGACCCTGTCTGCAAGAGTTGGGCCTAAATGGGCTTGCTGAGATGAGATTTGGAAGAAAGCCCTGAGCTTTGCTCTCTAGCTCATGAATTCCTCAGCAGGAGCAGGTTTTCTGTAGTTTTTTTGTTCCCTGCCTTACTCTGTTTGAGTCCCAGTTTGGGGCTTCACCTCAGCTTGAGCTGTGTGGCTTGCAGAGGGGCTGACAATGTGAGTTTTGTTTCTAAGGTGTTTTTTTGTTGCAGCTCTTAGTTTTCAAAAGGAGGCTGCTGTAGAAGATGCACTTGGGGAGGTACATTAGTAGGAGGTGTCCTTACCCATGGCAGGGGATTAGATCTGGATGATCTTTAAGATCCCTTCCAACCCAAACCATTCTGATTATTACTCTCCTCTAATATCTCTGCCATTGAGCAGCTCTGCTGTGAGGACAGGCTGAGGGAGCTGGGATTGTGCAGCCTGGAGAAGAGAAGGCTCCAGGGAGGCCTTAGAGCAGCCTTCCACTGGCTGCAAAGGGCTACAAGAAGGCTGCAGAGGGACTGTTTGCAATGGTCTGCAGGGACAGGATGAGGGCAGTGGTTTGAGATGAGAGAAGAGTTTGGGTTGGAAAGGATTTCCAAAGCTCATCCAGCCCAACTCCCCCCCAGGGACCTCTTCCACCAAATCAGGTTGCTCACAGCCTTGCCCAGCCTCACCTTGAAGATCTCCAGGGAAGCAGCCTCAACTGCCTCCCTGGACAACCTGTTGCAGTGTTCCAGCACCCTCCTGGTGCAGAACTTGTTCCTCACATCCAACCTAAATCTGCTCTTCTCCAATTTCAAACCATTGCCTTCATCCATTCTACACCAGCGAATCCTCAGCATTCCCTTTAAATGCACTTCCAGTAGCTTAGGCCAACCCCCAAAATAAAAAAGAACCTCCCAGAAGGTTGTTTGAGAAGAAATCTCCAGCATCCTGTTGGTATTTGTGGCACATACTCTGTTTAATCCAGATTGGATACATCAGGTACAGCAGTGGCACAAGACTCAATACTGTAAATGATATTACAAGTTTCAACATATGCACTACAAGTCCAAAAGAAGACAACAGGAAAACTTGGTTCTTCTAGAAAGTTGTTCTCAAATGAAGCTACCTGCAGTTGTATACAGTACATCTTGTATCTGTCCTCTGATGTTGGTAAGCAAAGCCCATTTAGAGTATGAAAATAGAAAAGAATCAGCTCGAGAGCCTCTCTTAACACAGAACCTCTAAAGAGAACACCGGCGCCTGGGAGCGCCTCGCTGCCCTGTCAAAACCAGACCATCACAAGCCTGCTGGAAGAGATTCCTTGGGCTGAGGAGCCTGTGGGAGCTCCCAGTTGGCACTGGGATAGGGGTTGGGTGATCACCTTCTCACCCCACAGCTGTGTGAGGCCTGGGAGTGGTGCTAGGTGGAACCGAAGTGAAAGGGAACGAGCACACAGATACACAGAGAGTGACGGAGCGTGGACTGAGACCAGAACTCAGGCAGGGGTTTGCACCAGCTCTTTGCCACCTGGGCTTTTGACTGCTTCCACCTCAAGTCTTCCTGGCACAGGTTGTGCATTCTGAGCATGAGTAGCAGAACTTTTTCTGGAGTGCTTTCTCCAGAATTCCCTCTGGTGCCCTAGCAGGGGTTGGGCAGGAATTGAGCTTTGTTTTGGGAAAGAGGAGGTTTTAAATTCTCCAGGGCTTATGTAGTGGGCAAAGAGAGGTGGAATGACTTCCTTGAGGTCATTTAGGGATTCAGCCAGACAACCAGGGGTACAACACAGCTTCCTGATGCTCAGTCTCCTAGCTCTAACCAGCCTGCACACTGCCTTCTGCTTGCCTTTAAAGGTTTGCAAAGTTAAATCCACTGTAATGAGTGTTTGTGGCATCATTAAGCCTACAACCTGAAACCTTGAGCTCTGAAGTCACCTACTTAGGGCAGTTGCCTAAAGTATTGGAATAAAACCCAAAAGTGGTTTAAAAAACAAATCAGCTCAGTTCAGATGCATTTGAGTGGTGAATTTATGTGGCAGAGGTCTGAAAATCTGAGGGCAGTACTGGATTCCCCCACCCTGGGGACTCAACTGGACAGGGTGCTGGGCCAGCTCCTTTCAACTTAAAAAGGTTGGTCCAGGTGACCCCTGGGGGCTCTTCCAACTTGGAATTCTGTGACTATTCACCTAACTTAAAGGAAAATCAAGTCTTGAGTTGGAACTCAACTGTGGAAGTGACATGGGGGGAAAAAAGAAATGATGGCAGGATCCGAGGGCTGCTGTGCACCATCTATGAGAGGTGACTCTTCATTGACTGACCTTTGTGACACAGAAAAGATCCAGCAGGTTTACAACCTCTCCACTTGGTAAAGCAAAAGATTTGCAGACATTGCTCAGTCTCATTTCCACATTGCTCAGTTTCACTTCCATGCCCAGCCCTGAAGCTGCCTGCTCTAGAGTGATGAATGCAGCCCAAGTGTGTTAGCAGCCTGCCTTGGGTTAAACAAGCAGCAGTGAGTCAGTCTTAGTGCTTCTGGCCAGCTGGAAAAGAGCATTTCTCAATCAATTCAAGAATTCCCCTCTTAAAGCCTAAAGTCTTTAGGTCACTTTTTCCCCAGTTCACTCCTTAGCCACAGTTATTTGACAGACAAAAAGTAGGTTTGGGGATAAGAATTTGCTGTAGGAAGTTTTCTGTTCCCCTCGTGCTTGCAGACAGCTGATGTACAGTGTGGAAAGGAGAAGAATTGTTATTGTGGCAGTGAGAGAGGGGAAAATAAGGAGAGAATTCTGGCTGAAGGGAAAAAATCTTTGGTGTTGAGATCAAGTAGCCTGGAATAAACTCTCCAAGGAAGCAGAGGGAGTCCTTTCCTGGGAGAATTTGCCATCTGCTCTCCAAGGAGCAGTGCAGTGAAGGAACTGGTGGGCAGAGGGTGGATGGCATTGTTTAATCTGCTTTTGATGTACCAAGATGTGCTGCCTGTGGCCTCTGAGTGTCCTTAAGATTTTTGCAGGAAGAATGGAAGCAAAACGTGGATCTTAGAGTAGTTGGAGGTCTAAAGCCTAGGTATGAAAGGGATTTCTCCTCATTCTTTGTCACCAGGGTGTGATTCCTTCTATTAGCAGCCTGGTGCCAGGTGAGAAGAGAGCAAATCTGTTAATATGCTGAGAAGGTGTAAAAAAATTCCCCCTCCTTGGAAAAGGCTTTGGAAAGAAAAGAAAATGCTTGGCCAGGAAAAAAAAAAACCCAACAGATGTTGCTCCTTTGATATATTGCTTTAAGAGTCTCCTTCCAATTGCTCTTTGTGCAAATGATCTGAGTTGGTTGGTTTGGTTTTTTGATGGACTTCACTAAAACTGGAAATGGCTGTAAGGAGTTAGGGGCAAGGGGAAGGCTTTGGAACTGCCAGCAGAGGTTTGAGGGCTGCTTTGTGCCATTTCCTTTCAGAAAGGGGGCAGGACTAGACCCTACCTATCTTTTGGATGCTTCTCCTCCTGGAGGTAGCCTCCCTACACGAAGAAATGCCTTCCCCATGCCTCAGGGCTGACCAGGATGAGGGGAGGTGTGCTGGTTTTGTGTCCCTGTGGATGTTGGTATGAGGTGCTGGTAGGACAGGGCAGCACTGGGAACTGCTGCAGAGGGTGCTCCAAATCCTTCAGCTCAAGTGGGTGGCTCAAGGATTTCCAGGAGTGGGTTGGCCTTTATCTTTGCTATTTGATCCCAAAGAGCCTGGCAGTGGCTGCAGGGCAGTTCCCATCTCGGTGCCAGTGCTTCCCTGGGGGTTGGGTGCAGGGTGCTGAGCTGTGCCCCACCCAACAGGGATGTGGTGATGGATTTGTGTCTTTGCCATTCCAGGCAGTGCCCAGAGCTGCTGTGAGCAGGCTGTAGCTGTGTTGGGCAACGCAGGGAGGTTTTCAGGCAGCATCTTTTCAAGTGCTGGAGGAAGCATTACTGTGTCTGCTTCAAATCAGGGTATAAAGGGAACTAATGCCTCCATTAAAAATATTTTTAGCCTTCTTCCTCTAGGCTCAGACTTCCTAATTTTGTCTCTTTATCCTCTTACAGTCTGTGCTGAAATTCTGACTGCATGGGGCAGCACCTGCCTGGTTAATGGCAGAAGCAGCACACCAGGTACTTTAGTGCAAGGGTAACAATGATCCCTCTTCTGTGGAAGGGAGCAAAGCCCATGGCTGCCTTGATGCTGTGAGCCCCAGCAGCCAGCCAGAAACCCCAGGGACTGATTTTCCTCCTTCATTTCATTTTCTGTCTTCAAAAATGTTGATTTTTGGTTTTCCAGAAGTGTTTTGATTGCTAACAACTAAATGCACTAATGGTGCTTCAGACAAGGGCTGCCCTGATTGCTATTTACAGATCCACAAGTGGGTGCAGAGGGATGTAAGAGGCTCCTTTTGCCATGCCACAGTGAATCAGGAATAAGAAAGGCAGCAGCAGAACCCATGCTGAGTCCCTGACTTCTTGATGCTGCTGTGTGTTGGGAGGGACACTGCAGCCTGTCAGCTCTGTGCCAGTGGGAATGAGGTGGTGAGGTGGGTGGCAAGAGTGGAGAGCAAGGCCTCTGGTCTGCAAGGGTTGAGGGTGTTTGGATGGGGGAGCAGATGATGAGAAATAATGAAGTCACAGCAAAGATGAAATGAAAACATCCGGGGGAGGGGGGGAAACAACTCAATAATGGCAAGATGAACTCTTGCAGGAAGCAGCAGAGGGTTTGAATCAGTTCAAACAGGACTAAAGAGTTTTGGGGAGCATTACAGCACTGGAATAAATTGACTATAAGCTGGTGCAGCTGCTGAGGGCTTAGCCACAGCCCTGCTGTTCCTAGAGGAGGGTGTGGAGTTAATGCATTGTCCTGCTGAGCCTGCTCTGCAGACTGGCAGGGCAGGAGAGCTCGCAAGCGTTCAGGTCTAGCTGTGCATGTCTGTGTCGCTGTGTATGCCTGCACGTGGGCATCAGGATGGATCATGACAGATGGGCAAAGCACTCATCCCTTTGAATCTGCCTCCAGCATGCTTTGAGTAGGGTCTTTGAACTCTAAAGTTGGTCATATCCCTGTTGAGAAGCAGGACACTTGATGGGTTTGAGCTGCAAGCTGCAGGGCTTAGGTGCATTGCTGTTTCCTAGGGTCTTGCACAAGGATCAGCCAGACAGGATGGGTGCCAAGGGGAAGGTGGGTGAGGTTCCTCACTCTGGATCACACCCACTGGGAGAAGAGGACTTGAGACAGGCAGAATGGAATAACAAAAGAGTGACTCCTCTGAGGAGAGATCAGTTAGGTTCCAGGAGTGTGGATTTCCTTACAAGAACTCATTCCTGGGAAGATCTCTAGAAGAGATGCCAGGACTGACCACAGCTCAGCTCAAGTCTGAACTCCTTGGCAGTGCCACTCAGTGTAGCTGACTGGAAGTGCCTGGCTTCCCCCAGCCTTGATGTAGAGCTGCAAGGAGAGGACACTGCCTGCACCATGCCTGCACCATGCCTGCACCATGCCTGCACCATGCCTGCACTGTGCTCCATCAAACAGCTTCCAAGCTCCGGCACTGCTCCTCAGGCGCTCCACATCCTGCGCTGGGATGGGAGGACTAAAATTGCTGTCTGAAGTCTACCCCTGAAGTCAGTGCAACCCAGAAGCCATTGATGAGCCAACTGGAGCCCTACAACTGTGAAAAGGCCAAACATCTCTATGGCCATGCAAGAGATTTGGCTCTGGGGTTCCTTATTCTCAAGTATAGATCCAGCCATTATTTGGCTACTATTTACAAGGGGTTGTTACGTCCTGTGCTAGCAAAGAGAAACTCAAAAACCTACAAACCAAACCAAACCCTTGAGCACATATGACAAGAAACCTCTGTGTAAGGCTTCTGAACGCTGGCTGCAGCTCAGTTTGGTGCTTTCTCATCCATTGCCATTGGTGTTTGCAATGGTAAAAAGAAAAGCATCTTACCATCATACAATCAGTCAGGGTTGGAGGGGACCACATGGACCATCTAGTTCCAACCCCCCCTGCCCTGGGCAGGGACACCCTACCCTAGGTCAGGCTGACCTGATTTACTTTTGCTCTTGAAAAACACAGAACTGGTAGCCTAAGTCACACTGGTACAAGTGAGAACAAAAATAGAAAGCAGATACCCAGGTTGGGACTAAAACTCTACTAAAAGCCTTTTTTTGTTGTTGTTGTTGTTGTGGTGTTTGTTTTTTTTTGTTGTTTTGGTTTTTTTTTTTTTAGTAGTTTTATGTTTTCCTTTTTTTCTTTCCTCCTCTTTTTTATGTTGTTTTTTTTCTTTTTCTTTTTTTGTTTTTTTGCTCTCCAGAGATGTTTTCCACAGACAATAATTAGCAGACAGACACAGGTTGCCATTGCGCTGTATCGACTCAAAAGGAGGGTTATAAAATTACCTAAAGGAAGAAAAGCCATCCAGGGTGGGAGATGGTTGTGTGTGTGTGTGTCTGTCTGTCTGTCTGTGTGTCTGTCTGTCTGTGTGTCTGTCTGTCTGTGTGTGTTTCTGTCTGTGTGTGTGCCTGTCCGTGTGTCTCTCTGTCCCTGTGTCTCTCTGTCCCTGTCTCTCTGTCCCTGTCTCTCTGTCTCTGTGTCTCTCTGTCTCTGTGTCTCTCTGTCCCTGTGTCTCTCTGTCCCTGTGTCTCTCTGTCCCTGTGTCTCTCTGTCCCTGTGT
>WAAF01005903.1:292409-325858 GCA_013400475.1 Tricholaema leucomelas
GTGTCTCTCTGTCTCTGTGTCTCTCTGTCTCTGTGTCTCTCTGTCTCTGTGTCTCTCTGTCTCTGTCTCTGTCTCTGTGTCTCTCTGTCTCTCTGTCTCTGTGTCTCTCTGTCTCTCTGTCTCTCTGTCTGTGTCTCTGTCTCTCTCTGTCTCTGTGTCTCTGTCTCTCTCTGTCTCTGTGTCTCTGTGTCTCTCTGTCTGTCTCTCTGTCTCTCTGTCTCTCTCTCTCTGTCTCTCTCTCTCTCTGTGTCTCTCTGTCGCTCTGTGTTTGTGTGTCTTTGTATGTCTGTGTCTCTGTCTCTGTGTCTGTCTGTGTCCCTCTGTATATCTGTGTCTGTCTGTGCTGTGTTTTCCTGTCCCTTGTGCCCTGCTCTTTGTGACTCCGATGTGATTCTGCTTCATGCCACACACACACACAGAGGGGGTGGCAAGAGATTGCTGTGACAAGTGGCTTCTTTTAGACTTTTAGAAGTCTAAATCTTTTCCTATAAAAGAAAAGAAGGAAGAAGGGAAAAAAAAAGAAGAACCCCCAAAGAAATGTTGGTTGGTTTAAAGGTTCTGCTCCGTGAAGACAAAAAATGATTTTTTTGTTTTTTCTTTTTTTTTTTCACAAAATCCATTGGTTTTTTTTTTTTTGTTGGTTTTTCACCTTTTTCAGTCATTTTTTGTTGGTTTTTTTTTTTTCCTCATGAATAAATATTATCCATTTAAAAACCTCTAAAAAGGTGCTGCGATACACAGTGTTAGTTTGCCATTTGCTTCGGCCACTCTCTTCTTGCCATGATGATTCTTCCCCTGCAGCCTCAGCTGCTTGCTTCTCTTTGCCCCTCTTACCATGGCAGGGTTTGGTTGTTTGTTTCTTTCCTCCCCCCTCCCTCCTCCCCCACCTCTAACCAGCCTCTTCCTCCCTTTTCCTACTCCTTCCTCAGTCCACAGCATGCCAGTCTGAAGAAAGCTGCCTCGTTAGATCTCCATTGCTAATTGGATGACAAAATGTCAGGTTGGTCCATCCAGGCACAATTTGCAGCAAGAAAGGAACATGGAGGTGTGGAGGGAGAGAGGGGCCTAGGTCTTCCAGCCTCCTTCTGTGCATGAGACATCTTACAAGGCAGAGACCTTGACTATGTTGCTCGTGGTGGTGGTGGTGGAAATGTTCGTGGAGTGGCCTGGGCTGCTGGGTGGAGGAGGAGGAGGAGGAGGAGGAGGTCTGCTCTCACCTTCTGGCGTGAGCGCCGGCGGCGTGGGGATGCTGATGATGGCTGTGGTGATCTGGGCAGCTTTGCAGTTTGGTCTCAGTCCATCATCTGATTTCATGTTGAGACTGGAACGACTGAAAAAAACAAATTCAGTGTTTGGCTTTTGGGTGTTGTGGATGGGTGGAGGGGGTTGGGGTGGTTTTTTAAGTGGTTTTCTCAAAGCAGCCAGTAGGAAGAGTGGGGATGGTTGAAGTGAAGCACCTCTCTTGTGAGGACAGGCTATGAGAGTTGGGCATCTGCTTGGAGGAGACCTTGGAGTGGTCTTCCAGGATCTGAAGGGGGCTACAGGAAGGCTGGGAAGGGACTGTTGACAAGGTCTGATAATGAGAGGAGGAGGAGGAATGGGTTTGAAGTGGCAGAGGGGAGATTGAAAGTGGATGTTAGGAAGAAGTTGTTTGCAGTGAGGGTGGTGAGACACTGGCACAGGTTGCCCAGGGAGGTTGGGGACCACAGAATCACCCAATGTGAATCTTTGATCACATTGGGTGATTCTGTGCTCCCCAACCTCCCTGGAGGTGTTCAGAACCAGGTTGGATGAGGCCTTGAGCAACCTGTTCTAGTGGGAGGTGTCCCTGCTTATGGCAGGGGGTTGGAACTGGCTGAGCTTTCAGGTCCTTTCCAACCTAAACCATTCTATGAATCAGGATCTGATGGCTCTGAACTGAGGGCACTGAAGACTGTACTTCAATGCCACCCCCCACACACACCCAGTTCCTACAAGGCATCATCATTCCTTTCTGCCCAGGTTACACTCTGCTTTTTAAAGCTTCCCCCTCTGGTTAGGATGCAGCTTTCAGGATCATTCAATGTTTCCATCTGATTCTTGCATAATCTTACTTTACTGAAGAGGACATCTGAATCCACTATCCTGTGCCCTGCCTCTTTCCAGAGCACAGGTAGCTTTAAGGACATCTCTTCCTTGCATTTCAAATGCCTCTTTCAACTTCCCTGTCCCTTGATCTCTCCTGTCCTTTCATCTCTCAGCAGCAGTTTCAAGGATCTGGCAGCTGAGAGCATTCTTATTAGATCTGCATTAATTGCATCCTACAATTAATTACAGAGGGGAAAATGATAGGTTGACTTCTGTGCATCTGCACAGCTCCAGGAGCCTGCTGCTAGCAGCCCAATGTGCTCCTTTGAAACACGAGGCCTGGCCTTTCTCAGATGCAAAGCTCCCACTTGGGAAGCTGTTGCTGCTGTGATCTCAGAGTGAGTCAACAAGAGGAGGTTTCTTGATCACTCAAGCACCTCAGGAACAGAGCAGAGCCCATTTGGCTCCCTCAGTCAACAGCTGAGAGTGGGGTGAGCTTGGAGTCTGGGTGGGTCTGCCAGTGGTAAGCAAAACAAAAGCTGCTTTTCATTCTCTCTCTCTCTCCTATCACAGAATTAACCAGGTTGGAAGAGACCTCCAGGATCATCCAGTCCAACCTGGTACCTAACCCTTCTAATGAACTAACCCATGGCACTAAGTGCCTCATCCAGCCTCCTCTTAAACACCTGCAGGGATGGGGGACTCCACCACCTCCCTGGGCAGCCCATTCCAATGCCAATCACTCTTGCTGGGAAGAACTTCCTCCTAACACCAGCCTAAACCTGCCCTGGCACAGCTTGAGGCTGTGTCCTCTTGTTCTGTCCCTGGGTGCTTGGCAGAAGAGACCAACTCCACCTGGCTACAGCCTCCCTTCAGGTAACTGTAAACAGCAATGAGCTCTGCCCTAAGCCTCCTCTTCTGCAGGCTGCACACCCCCAGCTCCCTCAGCCTCTCCTCACAGGGCTGTGCTCCAGGCCCTCCCCAGCCTTGCTGCCCTTCTC
Source organism: Tricholaema leucomelas (assembly GCA_013400475.1). Classification (NCBI taxonomy): domain Eukaryota; kingdom Metazoa; phylum Chordata; class Aves; order Piciformes; family Lybiidae; genus Tricholaema lacrymosa; species Tricholaema leucomelas. Next base: position 295,478 of record WAAF01005903.1, read on the forward strand.
TGGACACCCTTTTGAACTGGAGGGACCCAGAACTGGACACAGTACTCCAGATGCAGCCTCACCAGGGCAGAGTAGAGGAGGCAACCAAAGACCCTCCCAATCCCTCTCTCTGGCTAGAACATCCAGTGGGGCTGAAGCACTTGAGAGGTTTACATGCAGTGGCTGAGTGGCAAGAGCCTGCTGCCCATACCTCAGCTACAAGAGTTGGGGCTCTGCAGCCTGGAGAAGGCTTTGAGGAGACCTTGGAGTGGCCTTCCAGGATCTGAAGGGGGCTACAGGAAGGCTGGGGAGGGACAATTGACAAGGTCTTGTAATGAGAGGAGGAGGAATGGGTTTAAAGTGGCAGAGGGGATAGGAAGTTGTTTGCAGTGAGGGTGGTGAGACACTGGCACAGGTTGCCCAGGGAGGTTGTGGAGCACAGAAGCACCCAATGTGATCTCTGATCACATTGGGTGCTTCTGTGCTCCACAACCTCCCTGGAGGTGTTCAAGGCCAGGTTGGATGAGGCCTCAAGTTCCAGTGGGATGTGTCCCTGCCTATGGCAGGAGATTGGAACTGGCTGAGTCACAGCTGCACACCAGGGCAGAATTGGGAGCTCAGGCTTCATGGCTTGGACTTTGTCATGCTCCTTCCAGAGACAGGACTCTTGGCTCTATCTCCCCTCTTCAGAGGCATCACTCATTAGTTTTCATACTTTGCATTTCCAAAAGAGGGATTCTCTCTGCTGCCTCAGGACATCTGGTTGCTGGTGGTGGGATAATAGCAGGTCATAGAATCATAGAATGGTTTAGATTGGAAGGGACCTGAAAGCTCAGCCAGTTCCAACCCCCTGCCATAAGCAGGGACACCTCCCACTAGAACAGGTTGCTCAAGGTCTCATCTAGCCTAGTCCTGAACACTTCCAGGGAGGTTGTGGAGCACAGAAGCACCCAATGTGATCGAAGTGNCAATGTGATCGAAGATCACATTGGGTGCTTCTGTGCTCCACAACCTCCCTGGAGGTGTTGAATGACTCTACAATACCTTGTGGTGAGCGAGGGCTGCTCGCTGCACTGGATGTGGATGGTGCTGAGCTCCTGCATGCTGCGCAGGCGGGTGGCTGGCACGCTGGAGTTGGGCAGGTGAGTGGTCTTCTTGTTGCGGCGAGAGCAGCAGGAGGTGGTCAGGCCGTGGTGGCTGGACAAGGAGGGGCTCCGAGAGGAAGGGTAGTTCTGCATCGAGCTCTCCATGCAGTTCTGCTCGAACAGTTGCTCGTCTATGAACTCGTGGTTCTGGCAGCAGAGAGGGAAGGGGGAAACAAACAGAGTCGTTACTCTCTGGTGACACCAGCAGCTTGTTGTGGGTGGCACTTTTGGCTAGGTTGGTGATGTGGCAGCCCCTTGCCTGGGTGAGATCTTCCTTGCCTCTCTGTTTGAAAAGGCTTGCACTGGGCAGATGGTGAAAAGAAGTGACTCTGCCTTTCCCAGTCACTGCAACCAAGCTGGGGAGGGGCCTGCAGCACAGGCATCCTGGCCTGTGTCAGGAATGGTGTGTTCAGTAGCACCAGGGAAATCATTCAGCCCCTGTACTCAGCACTGGACAGGCCACACCTCGAGTGCCGAGACCAGTTCTGGGCTCGTCCCTCCAACAGAGATGAGGAGGTGCTGGAAGGTGTCCCGGGAACGGCAGCAAGGCTGGGGAGGGGCCTGGAGCACAGCCCTGTGAGGAGAGGCTGAGGGAGCTGGGGGTGTGCAGCCTGCAGAAGAGGAGGCTCAGGGCAGAGCTCATTGCTGTCTGCAGCTCCCTGAAGGGAGGTTGTAGCCAGGTGGGGTTGGGCTCTTCTCCCAGGCAACCAGCAAAGGTGCAAGGGATCACTTCAAACCATTCAAGGGCTTAATTTGCCAGAACAACCAGCAACAGAACAAGGGGACACAGTCTCAAGCTGTGCCAGGGGAGATCTAGGCTGGATGTTAGGGGGAAGTTGTTGGCAGAGAGAGTGATTGGCATTGGAATGGGCTGCTCAGGGAGGTGGTGGAGTCCCCATGCCTGGAGGTGTTTCAGAAGAGGTTGGATGAGGCACTTAGTGCCACGGCCTGGTTGATTGGCCAGGGCTGGGTGCTAGGTTGGGCTGGCTGAGCTTGGAGCTCTCTTCCAACCTTGTTGATTCTATGATTCAAGAAGAGAATTAGGTCTCCTTTACGGGTAGGGGAGTAAGGGAAGCTGTTGCAGTGACACAGGCAGAGTCTTGCTGCCTTGCTTAGCTCATCCGGGGCAGTTAACAGATTGTGTTGGAATCTGCATTTGTTTTTGTCTCTGGATCCCAAAAGTGGCTTGAAAAAGTCTGCAGTGCCACATGATTGTGGAACCCAGGGGGAGATTCATGATTCTTTTGCTTTGTGCCTGGGGATAGGGCTGTGTTTGGATGATCATTGGCACGAAGCTTAATTGCAGGACGTCGCTGCTGTTAGGTTCCAATTATCCCTGTAAATCACGGGGGGGCCATCAGCTGAGTGGGAATAAATGTGGCAGGGGAGAGTGGGAAGAAAACAGGGAAAGGAAATTCAGGAAGCTGGTACTGTAAAGAGCTTTTGTGCTAAGGAGCAAGAAATCCTGAAAGAAAGAACTCTTCTGTGTGTGCATTAACACCCAAGTGGTTCTAGTGAACATCCTTTATCCAGTCCCTGCCAGCATCAGAGAGGATGGGAAACAAAAGCAGCCATGGTGAAGGCAGCCATCGGTTCTCACTGGAACAACCAACAACTCCCCCAGGAAACAAGCACTGGAGAGCCAGAAGGAGCCACGTGCACAAACTCCCAAGGACAAGACCAGGAAGGAGAAAGGAAGCAAACACTCTCCAGACATGTCACAGAGACCACAGAGAAGAAAACCACAGATTGAATTAAAAAGGAAATACCTTGATGGTGGAAGTTCGTACAGATAACAGGGGATCATCCACAAGATAGGACAATCCCTACGGGACAACATGCCAACAAAAGATAAAAACACAATTGATTGTCCATTCCAGCATCCACCACTTCAGTTCCCAGCATTGCATCTATTGCCTCAGCATTCCAGCTCGAGTTTAAATGGGCAATGGAACCTTCTCTTCTCCGAACCGTGGCGGAATCGGAGCCCTTTGTTCCTTGCTTCCTGCTCCCCTTTTGGTTTTTAATCTTCTGTGCTTAGATCTTTTGAGAGCTGAAGGCAAAGGAAAGCAGAGTGCCAGGAGCTGATTCACACACAGACACCGAATTGGAATTGCATTGCCATTGAGTCTGGGCTTGGCTCATACTCTCTGAAGCCCAGAAGGAAGGTTTGGGTTGAAGGGCTGGATTCAGTGTCAGCACGCGGAGAGAGCACGGCATGGGCATGGCCACGCTCCCTCTGGGAGCTGGAACCAGTGGAGGAAGGCTGCTGTTGGAACAAACTCCATCTGTCACCTTACAATGACAAAGTAATCTCCGTGGTGGCACTCAGAAGCACTCGAGGGTCACTTTGTCATCTGACACAGCAGACTGCTGAGCCGCTCTCAGCCATGCCCTCGTGTGCTGGTGCTGACCACAGATACCAGCGCCGTAAATCATCTCCTTGCAGAAGCTTTCAAGCCTGCCTTAAGGAGAGGTGAATTGCCCATTGAAACCAGTTTGCAACCATGGTACATTCCTCATTCCATTCCTGCAATGTGCTCACAAAATGACTCTTCAGCCTTCAGGAATTCTTGCTCTGCCATTGAGATTTCTGGGAAGAGAGCTGTTGCTGAGTGCTGGGGTAGGTTATGTCTGGGTGTAGAACTTCCAGAGGAGCTGGCTGAGCTCTTTGGATTGCTAATTGCAGACCACAAGCCAAATGTGCTGCCTGATTTGGTGCAGCATTGTGGTGAAAACTCACAGGTGGGGAAACTCATTGAATGTTGTGTAGGTTCTCCCTCTGGATTTTGATCACAAAGTTTCACTTCTCTTTGCTGGAAACTGCAATGTTTTGAATGTGTTCAACCACAGACTCCCTCTGAGCCAGGCTGGGGGCAGCCTGAATTTGTTAGTGCGGTGCAGGTTCATGCCAGCCACCGACTGGGATATACTCTGACCGTGCCACTTCCAACCCCCTGACCAGCTCATTAGTGATGGAGAGACTCAGGCAGCTCCCAGGAATGTCTCCCTGCTTTGTGCAGAGGTCAGAATTTCTAAGAGCCTCTACAAAGTCAGAGGCCTCACAAGGGCAGACCCTGGGGACAGGGCTGTCAGCTTGGGTTTGCTTCAGCCAATTTGCTGTAGTTTTCCAACGAGAGGGTTCCTGTCAAAGACAGGGGCAGGGGAGTGCAGGTTTGAAGGCTGAAGTTCTGAAGTGAAGAGTCAGATTGTGCAAGGTCTGCTTGTTATGTAACATCCAGAAATTGCTGGGAACAAAGGCGAGATGAGACTCATAAAATCAACCCCTGCAGTCATTGATACAGGAAGAATCAGTTCCCTGTCCTTGGCAGGGTGACCTTTAGAGCTCCTTGTGACAAAGCAGCTGCTCTCAGCGGGTCACTCTAATTAACCAGCTTCTTCCAGTGTATCTCTGAGCCCTAAGTGGTGTTACCCCAGCACAAGCCAGACTATGGAAGTGGAGGTGATTTATCTAAAAGAAAGCTCTTGCAAGTCAGACATCAAAAGTACATTTGATGGTGGATGCAGATAGGAGAAGGCATGAATATTTCAAGGGGTAGCCTCTCTTCCTTCTCTCTAGAATGAATCATGGTATAGATAATGTGTTCCTTCCCTGCAGGACCTTTGCTAGAAACCTGGAAGTTAAACATCTGTATCAAACATCTCAAATGTTCTGGGGGACTTCTGCAGGCAGAATCACTTCAGAATGGAAAGAAAACCCCCAAACCTCTCACTCCCCATACCTTGCCAACAGAAAAGTCATGTTAGAGAGGCTGCTTGAGGGGCTCGGAGCAAAATGAGCTGCTCCTGTAGGCAGAAGTGCAGTGAAAGGAGACAATGTGCAGCCTTCAGGCCCACAGAGAAGTTCATCTGCTCCCTACCGTAGGAAGGGCCAAGGGTTGGTGATTTCCAGCCTCTTGGCACCAGGAGCAGGTTGTAGTTTGGAGTCCTTGCCCCTCTCACGGCCACGGAGCTGCCCTGCAGTGCCCATTAGCACAACTGCCAGCTCCAGACAAGCGCAGCTGAGTTCTCCTTGAGAAGCCCTGAGGAAACTGATCACTGTGCACACCTTGTCTGTGGGATCTCCCTAACCCCCAGCTGAAGAGCTGCTTCTGTTTGAATGGACTTTGCTGAGCAACCTGCTCGGGGGGGGGGGCTCTGTACTGCTGTAGGTGACTCCAGAGCTGCAGAGTCACATCCTTGTGCCTGTGCATGGTCATTGATAGTTCTAAAGCAGATGATGAGCTAGAAGTGCCTTTAACCCACTGCAAAAGGTTGCCGGGAGCTGTGTCAGACTCTCTGGCATGTCCTGGGGGGGCTGGGGAGCATCTGTCTCTTGGCACAGGCTGCGTGCCAGCCACCGAGCCCTGGCAGGTGGAGGAGGATGGGGTCGGTACTTACGGTTGTTTTTTCCAGGCAGTGCAGCAGGTGGTGATGTTGGCTTTCGATTAAGGAGGTGCCTTTAGTCATGTGCTGCTCATCTTCGGTGGATCCCTGAATAGCCAGGAACAAAAAAGAGGGAGGGGGGAGAAACCAAACCCCAAAGCAGGTGTAAAAGCCTGAAAAACAAACCCAGCTCCAGGCAGGCAGGGATGGGGATAACAATTCCCAGCGTTGACAGCTCTGTTTTTTTCTCATGACACTTAGGAGGTTACTTCATTTCCCCCCCCTTGATGACCTGGCTTGTAAACACAGGTGAGGAGCTCAACCTTGATCTCACCCTGGTGTGTTCCTAGCCAGTTGGTAGCAGGAGAGGAAACCTGGGCAATGCCATTGACCTATGATGCTAAAGCTCAGGAAGCAGAAGGCAAAGCAAAAACCCCGACCTGTGCTGGTTTACTTTTCCAGCAAACATTAAGCCTTTTAAGCTTGACATGACCTTTGAATGCCAGCAGATGTGCCCTGATCTCTAGTCTCTGGTAGGAGACAAAGGCATAAGCTGTCTCTGCCTGACCTTCAGGGCTGCACAGTGCTGGGCTGCTGGAGCTTGCAGGTCTGCTTGCCGCAGCCTCCTGAGTCACAGCTGCACACCAGGGCAGAATTGGGAGCTCAGGCTTCATGGCTTGGACTTTGTCATGCTCCTTCCAGAGACAGGACTCTTGGCTCTGTCTCCCCTCTTCAGAGGCATCACTCATTATAATGTTTTCATACTTTGCATTTGCAAAATAAGGATTCTCTCTGCTGCCTCAGGACATCTGGTTGCTGGTGGTGGGATAATAGCAGGTCATAGAATCATAGAATGGTTTAGGTTGGAAGGGACCTGAAAGCTCAGCCAGTTCCAACCCCCTGCCATAAGCAGGGACACCTCCCACTAGAACAGGTTGCTCAAAGCCTCATCTAGCCTGGTCCTGAACACTTCCAGGGAGGTTGTGGAGCACAGAAGCACCCAATGTGATCAAAGATGATGAGGGGACTGGAGCACTGCCTAAGGAGGAGAGGCTGAGGGACCTGGGGCTGCTTAGGCTGGAGAAGAGAAAACTTAGAGGGGATTTGATCAATGTTTATAAGTATCTGAGGGCTGCCAGGAGGGGGGACAGGCTCTGCTCACTGCTCCCTGGGGTAGGACAAGCAGCAATGGATGGAAGCTGCAGCACAGGAGGTTCCAGCTCAACACAAGGGGGAACTTTTTGCCTGGAAGGGTCCCAGAGCCCTGGCACAGGCTGCCCAGAGAGGTTGTGGAGTCTCCTTCTGCAGAGCCTTTCAAGGCCTGTCTGGATGTGTTGCTGTGTGCCCTGAGCTAGATTGGATGGTCCTGCTGTGGCAGGGGGATTGGACTGGATGATCTCTTTGGATCCCTTCCAACCCCTAAAATCCTGTGAGCCCTGTTCCAAAGACCAGAGCTCCTTGTCCAGCAACACCTGGGCAGCTGGGGACCAGCCTTCCCCTCTTCCCCCTCTGTGCTCAGACTGCTGAAACGTGGCTAACAGCTTCGTCAGCTAATTGAGGGAGCAGGGTGTGCTGAGAGCCAGCCTGTGCCATCTGGGAGGGATTGGGTACAGCTAAGGGTATTTAGGTCAAAAACTGTGAAAGGGAGTGGTCCACCCAGGAGGATATAAGAGGAGATGAGGAGGGGATGGAGAGAGCTGCTTTGGGCAGTCTCCTTTAGAAACCCTGTCTAGAAAGAATTTTTGGGGTGCTTTTGCTAGCTGGTCCTCAGCTTCTCCATCAGGTATGTGTGTGCAGAGGCTGCTCAGACTGTAGTGGTTAGGATAAGTTACAGTTCAGAGCAGTCTCTGCTTCTGTTAAACTTGATCTGCTTGGAGCAGCTGAAATGGAAGTGGCTGAGAGGGCAGGAGCTTGAGTTCAGTGCATGTGCAATGCTCAGCTCCTGCAGAAGGCTGAGCATGGAGCAGTCAGCAAACCAGCAACAGGCCAGTGGAGTCAGCCTGGGGGCATGTGTGTGGAAATCCACTGCTCTGGGGTTTTGCTTTCTGCCCTGTAGCAGTGAATCAGGTACTTAACATGCCTCAAAATACAGTTTTTTGCTTACCCTTTGAGCTGCTCCTCAGCTACACCTCAGAAATGGAAGGAAAAGAAGCAGTTTGGGTGGTTCTAAGAGCTTTGGTGCTGTTTGAGAGCCAGGATTGGTTTTTCTCCCTCTCTCTGTTCCCTGGTGGCAGATTTAAGATCTGTGTTGCTAAGAGTCTTCTCTTGCCACTGCTGCCTTAGCTCCTCATTTTGACCTTGCCTGGGAGTCCCTGACACCTTCATCTGTGTGTGGCTTTGATGACCAGCTGTTTAGATGCAGTAAAACACCAATTAAGTGTGATAAAATGTTTGCCTCTGCTCCTTAGGAGTTGTCTTCTGTCCTGTGCCTACCTCTGAAAGTCAGAAATGGATGCGCACAGCTTGAGCCTCTGCTTAGACACAAACCAGCAGCATCTAACTGCTCTGAAGAGAAAATGGCTGGGATGGGAGACACAGCAGAACATCCTGGCAGAAGTGCCAAGCCATTGTCTGTTGCTCTCAAGGGGGCCAAATTCAACTATGCTTACAGCATTGCTCTGAAGTAGCCTCACTCATCCCAGTGATTCACTGCAAATGTGTGTTCTGGAGACCGTTTCCAGGATGGTTCTGTGATCCTTAAGTGAAGGAGTAACTCTTGTCTCTGGCAGATGCCAAAGCACAGCTCAACTGGTGCATTAGGGAAGCTGCCTTGCTGCACACATTGCTAATAGAAGCCTGTGGGAGTGCATCTTGGACAGGTTATGGATTTTTTGGTTGCTGTTGTTTGGGAAGATGAGAGGTCCCAGAAGTATTTTTAGAAGCGGCCTGGAAAAAGGCATATAAAAATCAGTTCCATTTTCCTGATTAACAATCCTCCTGGTGAGCTACCACATGGAGCAGGTCCTGTTCCAACCCTGCTGGGACTGTGGGCTCCACTGAAGCCTGGGTTGGAATATTTCCCATGGAGGTCTTTGGAAGCCCTGAAGCAGACACGGTGCTGCTCTAAAGCGCTGGGAAGGGAGAGGGCAAGAGCACACCTTGCAAGCAGCAGATTTTGATGAGGGTTTGCTTGAGTGGAGATCAAAATGGGATCTGAAAGAAAAGACAAAGCTTCCATACCTCTAGCAGAAGCCAGTTTTGGTGCCATTTTGGCAGCACAGCTTAGTCTCTCCCTCTGTTTTCCATCCTGAGGCCAGGTTGGGCTTACCACTGGTGGAGGTGGCAGTGGGCAGGTGTAAAGTAGCATCAGTGACTGTGTTGTGCCAGGAGAGGTTTAGGTTGGACATTAGGAGAACTTTCTTTGCTGCAGGGGTGGTCAGGCATTGGAAGGGGCTGCCCAGTGAGATCACCATCCCTGGAGGTTTGGCTGTGGCACTTGGGGGCTATGGTTTAGTGGCCATGGTGGTGTTAGGCTGAGGGTTGGACTCCATCTCAGAGGTCTGTTCCAACCAAAACAATTCAGTTATTCCTTTCACTCTTTCTTCAATCATCTCAAGTGTTTTGAGAAGCAAAGAGTGTGCAGCCACTGAGAGCATCCTAGTGTGCAAATTAAGAGTGAGAGCTGCAGGAGCTGCTGCTCTAGGAGAGCAAGAGTGCCAGCAGCACTGGAGTGCTTGGCATGGGGATAGCGCTGTTGAGGAACGTGTACCTACAGGGAGTGCAGCAGTGGTACCTGCATCACTGCAGGCAAACAATCTGTGTCTTCACCAGAAGAGTCTGGCTTGGAGGGGAGGGGAGGAGATGCTTTGCTTTTCCAGCTGGGATGCCAGTTTTGCAAGGACTTGGTGCCAGCTGCCATTGACTTTGTTCTTGGAAGACGTTCAGTGAGCTGCAGGCTGCTCGCAGGGAGGCTGAAACACTGTGGTGGCAGCTCTGAAATCCAAACCCCTTCCACTTTGCCTCTTCTACTTAGTGCTTCAGCCCAGGAAGAAGGAAGAAAAATATCAGGCACTGTTGAACTGAGATGAACTGCTTGGGTGGTCAGAGTGTCCCTTCCCCAGAGAATGGCTGCAGCACTTATCTGTGGCTAAGCAGATTCTGCTTGTGAAAAGGCACAAGACCTCCCAGCCCACTGTTCCTGGGATGTTCACCTCCCAGCACTGGAGCTAAAAGGGAATTTCAGTGAGCTGTACAAGGAGATTAAGGCTAAGAGGATCTGTAGGCTGCTGCCATGGGAAGAAGCTCACCATCCCTTGAGCACTTCTGACATAAAGCCCACTAAAAACCTCTCTAAATGAGGGGGGAAAAAAGCTCCCCAGTCTGAGTACTTTGTGTCTGGATGGCAAATGCAAAATGCCACAAATCCACATGTTCCTGAAGCAAGAGGCTGTTGCCTTGCTAGCAGCAGAGCTCCTTCCTGCTGCTGTCCTTGGATGAATCCTTCTCTTCACTGTCACTTGCCTTTGATGGGAGACTGTGGGCTGAAGGCTCCCTGTTCCCTTGAGAGATGGTGGCAGTGTGTTCATCCTGGTGCTAAGGAAAGGACCAGGACCCTTCTGGCACATGCTCTGGAGTCTCAAACAGTCCCAAACAGTCCTTAGTTCCCCATTTGTTAGTTTATCTGCAAAGCCACAGCCAGGTTATGCTCTGGGGCTGTTGTTTCTTGTGGGTTAGGCCAGAGGAGGCCACAAAGATGATCTAAGTGCTGGAGCAGCTCTGCTGTGAGCACAGGCTGAGGGAGCTGGGGTAGGTGCAGCCTGGAGAGAAGACTTCAGGGGGACCTTAGAGCTGCTACCAATACCTGAAGAGATCCTGCAGGAAGGCTGCAGAGAGACTTTGGCTGAGGGTGTCTAGAGACAGGCCAAGGGGGAATGGTTTGGAGCTGAGGCAGAGCAGAGTGAGAGTGGAGCTGAGGGTGGTGAGACTCTGGAACAGGTTACCCAGAGAGGCTGTGGCTGCCTCCTCTCTGGGCTTGTTCATGGCCAGGTTGGATGAGGCCTTGAGCATCTGAGTCTAGTTGAGAGGTGTCCCTACCTAAGGTGAGGATTTTGGAGTAGATGATCTCTGAGGTCCCTTCCAACCTAAGCTGTTCTGTGACTCTATGAACCCTGGAGGTGACAGACTGCAGGGCAGCCTGGGGTCTTGTTAAACAAGCACTCCTGGATCACAGGACTGGAGCAGGCTGCCCAGAGGGGTTGTGGAGTTTCCTTCTCTGAAGACTTTCCAAACCTGCTTGGATGCATTCCTGTGTGAACCACCCTGGGTGATCCTGCTTTGGCAGGGGGGTTGGACTGGATGATCTCTGGAGGTCCCTTCCAGCCTCTTAGGTTCTGTTGGTTCTGTGACTGCTGCTGCTGCTGAGAGTGATCAGATCCATCGTGGTCATGCAGCTGAGAATCACTTCAGGGGAGCAAAGCAGCCCTGTGGCAGTCTGGCCAGTCGTGGGCAAGGTATCAAACTGGGCTGTGGAGCTGAGCAGTGAAGCAGTTTGAGCCTGATTTGAGTGACAGAATTGCACAGCATGTAGATAGTATTTTGGTCCCTAATATAGCAACTACAGAAGTCACTTCCCTTCACATTTTCACAGCTCAAAACCTTTGGCTGGGCTAGACAAAGCTGTCAGGCAAGTTTTGTGCTCTTCAGATCAGTTTGTTCTCCTGCCATGAAGTAAAAAGACACAAAAGTGTTGCCTGTGGAGTTCGAGTGGTCATGTCCAGTTGTCCACCAAGGATGCTCTGCACTCCTGGTGTTAGTTAATGCCTGTGGCTGGAGACTCCTGGCTCAGTTCTCCATTCAGGTGTGCAGCTGCTCCTCAAGTGGTCAGTTGGTATTGGGGTAGGTTGCCCAGGGAGGTGCTGGAGTCATCATCCCTGGAGCTGCTCAAGAAATGTGTGGACACTTTGGGACCTACTTTAGTGGCCATGGTGCTGTTGGGCTGCTGGTTGGACTGGAGGATCTTAGAGGGCTGTTCCAACTGGAACAGTTGTATGAAATATCAGTCCCTGGTGCAGCACAGGAGGTTCCAGCTCAACACAAGGGGGAACTTCTTGCCTGGAAGGGTCCCAGAGCCCTGGCACAGGCTGCCCAGAGAGGTTGTGGAGTCTCCTTCTGTGATGCCTTTCCAGGCCTGTCTGGATGTGTTGCTGTGTGCCCTGAGCTAGATTGTGTGGTCCTGCTCTGGCAGGGTTGTTGGACTCAATGATCTCTTTGGGTCCCTTTCATCCCCTGACATCCTGAGAGGCTGAGAGTTGGGCAGGGAGAAATGTAATGAAGTTCAAGAGGGGCAAGTGTAGAGTTCTGCACCTGGGAAAGAACAACCCCAGGGAGCAGGATAGGTTGGGCACTGACTGCTGGAGAGCAGTGAAGGGGAGAAGGACTTGGGAGTCCTGGTGGATGGAAGGATGGCCATGAGCCAGCAGTGTGCTCTGGTGGCCAGGAGGGACAGTGCCATTCTGGGGTGGAATAGAAGGGCTGTGGTTAGTAGCTCAAGGGAGGTTCTCCTGCCCCTCTACTCTGCCCTGGTGAGGCCACATCTGCAGTACAGTGTCCAGTTTTGGGCCCCCCGGTTCAAGAAGCACAGGGAGCTGCTTGAGAGAGGCCAGCACAGAGCCACAAAGATGCTTAAGGAAGTTAAACATCTTCCTTACAAGGAGAGCTTGAAGGAGCAGGGGCTGGGAGCTTGGAGAAGAGCCTGAGAGGTGACCTCAGCAGTGGTTATCAGTTTGTGCAGGGTGAATGGCAGGAGGCTAGAGCCAGGCTCTGCTGGGTGATGCCAGTGCCAGCACCAGGGGCAGTGGTGGAAGCTGAGGCAGAGGAGGTTCCAGGTGAACCTGAGGAGGAATTTTTTCCCTGTGAGGGTGACAGAGCCCCGGCATAGGCTGCCCAGGGGGGTTGTGGAGTCTCCCTCTCTGGAGATATTCAAGAGCCTCCTGGATGTGTTCCTGTGTGATCTGCTCTGGGTGATCCTGCTCTGGAATGAGGGCTGGACCAGCTGAGCTTTGGAGGTCCCTTCCAGCCCCTGCCCTTCTGTGACTCTGTGATTAATGTGTGGAGTTCAAAAAACCCAACAACCTAACCCCTCCTGGAACCTCTTCAGAAATGATTTTGTTGTGCTTTCTGTGTCTGCAGTGGCTTTGTAGCCAACAAAACTCCTCTTCTTCCTCCTATTTTTTTGGGCAAGTGCCAGGAAATGAACCCAATCAGCCAAATATTTCTGCCAACCTGCTGCGTTTTGGCCATTGAGCATTGGTGTGGCAGCTGCTCCTCCCTGAGTGGTCTTGGCAGGGAGGTTGTGTTGACAAGAGCAGTGAGGAGATGCTTGTTGGGAGGACAGGCTGGAGGATCAAGTGCAGACTGAGTGTCCCTCCTAAGCTCTTCCAGAATATTTGAAACCTAAATGGTTCAAACTTTGTACTCAAATCTTTGCCCTTGGGCACTGAAATGGCAGAATCTCAGCTGAGCTGACACCCCAGTCCTGAGCCTGCTCTTGATGGGCACAGGGCTCTGGACTGGCTGTGACCAATGTTCTTGGTGACTTCTTGAGAAAGCAACTTCCCTGGAGCTGCTCAGCAGCAACATATGGTTGAAGAAGCAGATTTTGAGTGTTGGTGCCATGCTCAGTGCAGGAGACAGTGTTGGATGTGTCATCTGCACGCACGAGCTGGCAGCTCCTGGCTTGGACAGATTCACTCTGGTATGGGTCAAGAACTGGCTGGAGGGATGGGTCCAGAGAGTGGTGGTGAATGGAACCACATCCAGTTGGCAGCTGGCACCAGTGGTGTGCCCCAGGGATCAGTGCTGGGCACAGTCCTGTTCACTATCTTTATTGATGATCTGGACCAGGGGATTGAGTCCAGCAGCAGTAAGTTTGCAGGTGACACCAAGCTAGGAGCAGCTGTGGAGCTGTTGGAGGGTAGGAGAGCCCTGCAGAGGGACCTGGCCAGGCTGGATGGGTGGGCAGAGGCCAATGGGATGAGATTTAACAAGTTTGGATCAAGCTTAATGTAATAACCTCAATCCCACTGATCCTGAGAGCAATCTGACACACAACTTTTCCTCTCCTCAGTAGCTGCCATTAGCATCCAGACCTGGCTGTACAAAATAACCTCTCCACCCCAAGTGCCTGGAGCAGGAGCTAGGAATGCTCTCCTGTCCTGCTGGGTGGGATCAGCTAGTCCAGATCAGAGAGAGACTCTTGCAAACAGCAAATGTTGGCAGACTGTGGATATTTGTGATATGGGCAGACCCTGGGCCATTATCAATCAGAGCAGCTCCACCACAGAGGGGTTTGAAGGTCATGATGAGGGGACTTGGAGCATCTCTGTGAGGAGGAGAGGCTGAGGGATCTGGGGCTGTTTAGTCTGGGGAAGAGCAGCCTGAGAAGGGATCTGATGGATGCTTATCAGTAGTTAAGTGATCTTAAGGCTGGGCTCTTCTCAGGACAAGGAGCAACAGGCACAAACTGCACCCCAGGAGGTGTTGCCTGAACTTAAGGGAAAACTTCTTCCCTTTGAGGGTGTTAGAGCCCTGGAGAAGGCTGCCCAGAGAGGTTGTGGAGTCTTCTCCTCTGGAGAAATTCCACCTCCACCCTGGGCATTGTGACCCTGGGCAAGCTGCTGTGGGTGCCCTGCTTTAGCAGAGAGGGTTGGACTGGATGATCTCCAGAGGTCCCTTCCATCTCCTACCATGCTGTGATTCTGCTGTTGCTGGAAGGACAGATCCTTTCTTAGCTCAAGGAGGAGCCCAGGGAGGCTTTTTCCTCCCATCCATTCTTGAAGCTGGGTTCCAGCTGTCCTCTACATGGCACACAGAGTCCATGAGAGGATCATTCCAGCACTGCACCATAGAATCGTAGAATGGTTTAGGTTGGAAAGGACCTCAAAGCTCAGCCAGTTCCAACCCTGTGCGTAGGCAGGGACACCTCCCAGTAGAACAGGTTGCTCAAGGTCTCATCCAAGCTGGCCTTGAACACCTCCAGGGAGGTTGTAGAGCACAGAATCACCCAATGTGATCTCTGATCACATTNACGATGGCACGCATGAAGCTGCCACTCTGCTTAATGAGCAGTTAGGTGGCAATGGAGAGAGGAAAGAAGGGATCCCAGGGAAGAGGCATGGGAGGAGCAGGGGATTTGTCCATCTGAGTATCAGGAGGCTGTGTCTGCACTCACCGTCAGCTCCAGGGCTTCGTTCAGGAGTCCGTTGCGCTTGCTGTGCAGGTAGGCATTGGAGCTGCCTGTCTTGGCCACTCGGATCCTTGCCAGCCTGGCTTTCTGTGGGGGAGGCAACAAGCTGGAGTTAGAGATTGCCACAAGAGTCACCAACTCTCTGCTGGAGATATCAAGAGGAATGACACTTCAGGTTTTCCCTCTGCCTGACAAAGCCTGGGGGTGAAGTTCAAAGGGTGTGAGCAGTGGATGAGGTTCTCTCGAGAACAGCTGGCACAGAGCTGTGCCCAGGAGCTGGCAGAGTGGATGTGCCTGAAGAACAGGAGCTGCCACAGCATGCTGGCAGCCTTGCCAGGGAGAAGAATCATAGAGTGGTTCAAGTTGGAAGGGACCTCAAAGCTCAGCCAGTTCCAACCCCCCACCATAGGCAGGGACACCTCCCACTAGAACAGGTTGCTCAAGGTCTCATCCAGCCTGATCCTGAACACCTCCAGGGAGGTTGTGGAGCACAGAATCACCCAATGTGATCAAAAATCTCTGCTCCCTGGGATAGGACAAGCAGCAATGGATGGAAGCTGCAGCACAGGAGGTTCCAGCTCAAAACAAGGGGTAACTTCTTTCCTGGAAGGGTCCCAGAGCACTGGCACAGGCTGCCCAGAGAGGTTGTGGAATCTCCTCTGGAGCCTGTCAAAGCCTGTCTGGATGTGTTGCTGTGTGCCCTGAGCTAGATTGTCTGTCACTGCTCTGGCAGGGGACTTGAACTGGGTGATCTCTTTGGCTCCCTTCCAACCTGTGACATCCTCTGATCCTGTGAACTCTTCCTGGGTTTATTTCTCCCTGCCCTTCACCTCCAGAGGCAGAAGTCAGATAACAAAAAAGCAGCCCAGAACAGAGCAGACTGAGAAGCTTCCTTCTGCATCTCACATTGTAGCCTTTCACTTCCTCCTCGACTGCTGCCTGCTGCTCTGTCAGGAGCTGATTTGCCTTTCTTGCTCCCCCCCCCCCCCTTTATAAAATTTTCTTTCCTTGCTACTGTTAATTTATGACTCAAACACCCTTAAAAAAAAGTGAATACACGAAATAGCTGTGACTATTAAAAATGATTACATTGTGCTGGAGTTTAAAATGCTGCATAACCTTTTAAATAACATGGAACTCGTGATGCTCCTTCCCCCCCTGCCCCCCCATCCCCCTTCTAATTAGAGGTGCTAATGGGTAGACACTGCAGGAAGAGTAAAGCCAAGAAGCAAATATCTCAGTGGGTCCAGAGGGTGTCATAATTCCAAGAGCTCTGTTACTGTGCATGCCTGAGTGACACTTTGGCCACAGCAACCCCAAGCAGCACTACAGGCTGGGGACAGAGTGGCTGAGAGCAGCCAGGCAGAGAGGGAGCTGGGGGTGCTGGGAGAGAGGAGCTGAAGCTGAGGCAGCAGTGCCCAGGTGGGCAGCAGAGCCAATGGCATCCTGGGCTGGCTCAGGAGCAGTGTGGGCAGCAGGACAAGGGAGGTTCTTCTGCCCCTCTGCTCAGCACTGCTCAGGCCACCCCTGGAGTGCTGTGTCCAGTTCTGGGCTCCTNCAAGAGAACAAGGGGACAGAGTGTCAAGTTGTGCCAGGGGAGGTCCAGGCTGGATGTTAGGAGGAAGTTGTTGGCAGAGAGAGTGATTGGCATTGGAATGGGCTGCCCAGGGAGGTGGTGGAGTCACTGTGCCTGGAGGTGTTGAAGCCAATCCTGGCTGGGGCACTTAGTGCCATGGTCTGGTTGATTGTCTAGGGCTGGGTGCTAGGTTGGACTGGATGAGCCTGGAGGTCTCTTGCAACCTGCTTGATTCTATGACTCTGGCCCTCAGCATCTGAAAGCTTTGTTTAACCTGAAGAGCTTTTGCTTAAGCAGTTTGTCAGGTACAGACATGTGCAGGATGCTGCTGTGGGGCTTTAAGTGGGTGACATAGGCTATGACCAGCCTGAGAAATAGGTCTTCTTCTGGCACCCTAAAATGGGGACATTTCTAAGTTGGCTTTTTTTTTTTCCTCCCCCTATACTTCACCTAGATTTCCTTGTCCCATTTTAGTGTCAGGACTTCCAAGTCAGTGCAAGAGAGTGAAATCTCTGATGAGAGCTGCTCTGTGCTGAGGCCAGAGTATCTCTCAGATCTATCTGGTCACCTTGTGGAAGGGGCCTGGGTTTATAGATTCATGGAATGCTTTGGGTTGGAAGGGACCTCAAAGCTCAGCCACTTCCAAACCCCTGCCATAGGCAGGGACACCTCTCACCAGCCCAGGTTGCTCAGGGGCTCATCCAACCTGGCATTGAACACCTCCAGGGAGGTTGTGGAGCACAGAATCACCCAATGTGATCAAAGATCACATTGGGTGATTCTGTGCTCCACAACCTCCCTGGGCAAGCTGTGCCAGTGTCTGACCACCTTCACTGGAAAGGTGAATCATAGCCCTCTGATCCCAGGCTCAGAATGCCAGTGGTTGGAAGGGACTCAAAGAGATCATCAAGTCCAACCCCTCTGGCAGAGCAGAACCATACAATCTAGCTCAGGAGGCCATAATCTAGCTCAAGATCATCCTCTGGACACCAGAATGTGTCAACTTCTATCACCTGCAGCAGAAGAGTTCCCCTCCTCATCTGCAGTTCAGTCAGTTGGTAAAGTGGATACAGTCTTAGGCTCTTGGTGGATGAGAATCTCACTAGGAACCAGCAGTGTGCACTTGCAGCCCAGAAAGCCAAGCAGAGCCTGGGCTGCAGCAGCAGAAGTGTGGCCAGCAGGATCAGGGAGGTGATTCTCCCTCTCTGCTCCACTCTGGTGAGACCTCACCTGGAGTAGTGCATCCAGTTCTGGAGCCCCTGGAACAAGAGGGATGTGGAGACGCTGGAGTGTGTCCAGAGCAGGGCCAGGAGGATGCTGAGAGGGCTGCAGCAGCTCTGCTGTGAGCACAGACTGAAAGAGTTGGGGCTGTGCAGGCTGGAGCAGAGGAGGCTCCCAGGGGACCTTCTTGTGGCCTTCCAGGATCTGAAGGGGGCTACAGAAAAGCTGGGGAGGGACTTTTGAGGCTGTGAGGGAGTGCCAGGAGTGGGGGGAATGGAGCAAAGCTGGAGGTGGGGAGAGTGAGGCTGGAGGTGAGGAGGAAGTTGTTGAGCATGAGAGTGGTGAGAGGCTGGAATGGGTTGCCCAGGGAGGTGGTTGAGGCCCCATGGCTGGAGGTGTTTAAGGCCAGGCTGGCTGAGGCTGTGGTCAGGCTGCTCTAGGGTAGGGTGTCCCTGGGCATGGCAGGGGAGTTGGAAGTGGCTGCTCCTTGTGGTCCCTTCCAACCCTGACTGATTCTCTGATTCTCTTGTAATGAACTTTATTCCCTTTGCCTCCAGGCTAGCAGGGGATCAAATATTCATAGCTGTGCTCCAAGTGGACTCAAGATGATTCCTTTCTGAGGTCTGTTCTCTTTTCTGCTTTGAAACAGGGCCACTAGGTAGCTAAATCATTAAGCCCCATAGCTTCTGTGGTTTAGAACAGGCTTTGTTATTTCAATTAAGGGGGGGAAAGAGTCAGTGGGGCAGGGCAGGAGCTAATCCTGCTCTCCTCACAGAAAAGAGCATCTGGGATTGTGGCATTGCATCGCTTCGCTCCGCACCCCTGTTGTGATTAAGTGTGGTAGAGATCTTGATTAACTCAGCTAGAGAAGTTAATTAACATGGGTGCCTAAAATTGGGTTTGGCCCTCCAGACAGTTTTTTTTTCCCACATTTGGACTTAGAAAGAACTCTCAAGCCAGTGTTGGTGTTGTGTTGGGAAAGGCTGGGTGTAAATGTGCGCTGCTTGGGAAGCAGCTCATGGGGATTTTACCTGGAAGGAGGTTGCAGTGAGGTGGGGTTTGGTGTCTGCTCCCCAGGATCAGGTGATAAAAGGAGAGGAAATGGCCTGAAATTGTGCCAGGGCAGGGTTAGGTTGGAGATTAGAAGTTTCTTTGCTGTAAGTGGTCAAGGATTGGCACAGGCTGCCCAGGGAGGTGGTGGAGTCGACACCCCTGGAGGTGTCCAAGAAATGTGTGGCTATGGCACTTGGGGCCAGGGTTTGGTGGCTGTGGTGGTGTTGGGTTGAAGGTTGGACTGGATGAACCTAGAGGGTTTTTCCCACCAAAACAGTTCTGTGGTTCTTAGTGCCACAGACTTTCCTTGCTGGTTAAGTGTCCTGTGCTTAGATGGGATCAGCACTTGGGTTTTCCCAAGTCACAGTGGGTGCTTCTGTGCTCCACAACCTCCCTGGAGGTGTTCAGGACCAGGCTGGATGAGGCCTTGAGCAACGTGTTCTAGTGGGAGGTGTCCCTGCCTATGGCAAGGGTTTGGAACTGGCTGATCCTTCAGGTCCCTTCCAACCTAAACCATTCTTTGATTGATAGGATTTAAGGTGAATGTTGTAGAGTAGGGTTCCAGGTTGGACTTGGTGATCCTGAGGGGGCTTTGCCAACCTGCATGGCTCTGTGGTTCTGTGCAAGACCCTTTCAATTCTGCCTGTTTCTAACCCATGTGGGCTTACTTCTGTCCTCCCTGCCCTGCAGAGCTCAGTCCTCCATCTCTGCTGGACAGAAAGCAGACAAGTGGAGGATCCTGTTTTCATAGCCATGTGCTGCAGATGGAAGGGGAGGCTGAGGAGAGGCTGTCTTCTGCATCGTGTCCAACAGATGTGGCAGACTAAAGGTCATTAGGGCCAGGCCTGAGATCACTGTTGCTGAATATAACCCCTGTACAGAGAGGCTAAAAAAGGAAAAGCAAATGGCACACTGTGTCTGCATGTGGAGTGGTAAGAGGAGTTGCTAGGAAACCACAGGAGCTCAAAATGCATATGACCTAATCTGGAAGATAATTTATATGATGAAAATAATAATACTAATGACAGCCACTTACAGGTTGGAATGATTAATTTGGTTATCTTGGAGCCCACGTGTTTCTGAGGGCAGGATGGAGAGCAGCTCCCCAGGACTTTGGGCTCCTTCTTGCTTTTTAAGGAACTGGAGGCTCAGAAGAAGCAAGGAAGGGGCAGTGATGTGCAGTGATAGGGCAAGGGGCAATGGGTGCAAGCTGGAGCAGAAGTAATTCCACATGGCTGTGCAGTCTGGAGAGGAGAAGGCTCCCAGGTGACCTTATTGTGGACTTCAGTATCTGAAGGATGCTACAAGAAGGCTGGGGAGGGACTTTTGAGGCTGTCAGGTAGTGATAGGACTGGGGGCAGCACAGGTCACGACCTACCTCCAGCCCTGGGAAGCTGAGCTGCCATTGCTAACCAAGCTGGACTGCCAAATCAGGGCTTGGGGTTATTCCATCTGCTTGAACACCCACTGAAATCACAGGATCCTAGAAGGGCTTAGGTTGGAAGGGACCTTAGAGATCAGAATGACTGTTTGAAAAGCAAATGGCCCTGTTGATAAGTGCTGGAGGTGACTCTGCTAGCCAAGCCCTCAGCTGGCTCTTCAGAGTTGTGGCAGTGTGGGCAAAGGTAGAGTCTGCAGAGCATCTTCCTGGCTTTTAAACCTTCTCTGTTTGGTTTGGACTTCCCTTCCTCACAGCTCACAGGACGTTAGGGGATGAAGGGACCCAAGGAGACCATTGAGTCCAACTCCTGTGCCAGAGCAGGACAATCCTATCTAACACAGATCACACAGGAACACATCCAGACAGGCCTGGAAAGTCTCCACAGAAGGAGACTCCACAACCTCTCTGGGCAGCCTGTGCCAGTGCTCTGGGACCCTTCCAGTGAAGAGGTTCCCCCTGGTGTTGAGGCAGAACCTCTTTTGCTGCAATTTACACCCATTGCTCCTTGTCCTACCCCAGGGAGCAGTGAGCAGAGCCTGTCCCCTGCTCCTGGCAGCCCTCAGATAGTTATGAACATTTATCCAATCCCCTCTCAGTCTTCTCTTCTCCAGACTAAGCAGCCCCAGGTCCCTCAGCCTCTCCTCCTCAGGCAGTGCTCCAGTCCCCTCATCATCCTCATAGCCCTCCCTTGGACTCTCCAATAGTTCCCTGTCCCTCTTCAACTGGAGAGCCCAAACCTGAAGGCAGTACTCAAGTTGAGATCTCACCAGGGCAGAGTAGAGGGGGAGGAGAACCTCCCTTGATCTGCTGGACACACTCTTAATGCCCCCCAGGATCCCGTTGGCCCTCTTGGCCAGCAGGGCACATTGCTGTGCCATGGATGTTCTCCCCCAGCACTCCCAGGTCCCTCTCCACAGGGCTGCTCTCCAGCAGTCACCTCCCAAGCTGTACTGGTGGAGTTTGTTATTGCTCCCCAGATGCAGGACTCTGCACTTGGCCTTCTTTACAATCTTGACATTAAACAGCTTTTGAGCCACGTTTCAATCTTCTGCCAGTTGTGCTGCTGGGGGAGGTGTTGTAGAGCTGCATATGGAAATTAGGCAGTGTAGAACTCCTTCCATTCCTGTATCATTTGATAGGACATTTTAGGCTGTCAGGGAGTGCCAGGACTGGGGGGAATGGAGCAAAGCTGGAGGTGGAGAGAGTCAGAGTGGGCATGAGGAGAAAGTTGTTGAGCATGAGAGTGGTGAGAGGCTGGAATGGGTTGCCCAGGGAGGTGGTTGAGGCTCCATCCCTGGAGGTGTTTCAGGCCAGGCTGGCTGAGGCTGTGGTCAGGCTGCTCTAGGGTAGGGTGTCCCTGGGCATGGCAGGGTGGGTGGAAGTGGCTGCTCCTTGTGGTCCCTTCCAACCCTGACTGATTCTATGATTCTGTGAACCACTTACACCCAGACTTTAATCTTGTTTTGGACTTCTTCATTACTTTCCAGAGACAAAAGCTTCCCCTCCCCTCCTCTGTGGCTCTCCTTTTAATCCTACCTTACCCTTGGCACCATTAAAGCAACAGAACATCATTTCCAATGCGCTACGTCGCTTAATCTTTTCCAACCCTGAGGAACATTGTGTCACATCTATTTATAGAACAATGCACAGAATCTGGAGTTTAATGGCTCTCAGCTTCTCTAATAGCCACAGATATCCTGCCTGATTAAACACAGGACTTTGAAACAAGGCTTGGAGTATGCAAGACTTGCCGAGGCACTCGCAGGATGGTTTGGAAGGCTCCGGAGTGCTGCATCTGTTCCCTTCCTACTGCAAACTTCCTCTGGTTCATTTGCATCTCAAACTCTGTGGTGGGAATCTGTTAGAGTTTGGAAGTGTTTGGGGATGTAAATCAGGGGGTCAGAGTTTGTTTATTAAACAATGCATCTCCAATGAATGAGCCTCAAGTTAGGGTGTTGCGATTCTTCAGCTTGAAGAGGAGTCCTTAGTGCTCTACAGCTGCCTGAGAGAAGGGTGGAGTGAGGCTGGTGTTGGCCTCTTCTTCCAAGTAACTAACAACAGGGTAAGAGGAAATGGCCTCAAGCTGCACCAGGGGAGGTTTAGGTTGGATATTAGCAAAATGTCTTTGTTGCAAGAGTGGTCAGGGATTGGAACAGGCTGCCCAGGGAGGTGGTGGAGTTCCCATCCCTGGAGGTGTTCAAGAACACTGCCTGATGAGGAGAAGCTGAGGGACCTGGGGCTGCTTAGTCTGGAGAAGACTGAGAGGGGATTTAATCCATGTTTATAACTATCTGAGGGCTGGGGGTCAGGAGGGGGGTACAGGCTCTGCTCATTGCTCCCTGGGATAGGACAAGCAGCAATGGATGGAAGCTGCAGCACAGGAGGTTCCAGCTCAACACAAGGGGCAACTTCTTGCCTGGAAGGGTCCCAGAGCCCTGGCACAGGCTGCCAAGAGAGGTTGTGGAGTCTCCTTCTGTGGAGCCTTTCCAGGCCTGTCTGGATGTGTTGCTGTGTGCCCTGAGCTAGATTGGATGGTCCTGCTGTGGCAGAGGGGTTGGATTGGACGATCTCTTTGGATCCCTTCCAACCCCTGACCTCCTGTGAGCCTGTGAAGAAACCTGTGGACATGGCACTTGGGGCCATGGTTCAGTGGCCATAGTGGGGTTGGGTTGATGGCTGGACTGGATGATCTTAGAGGTCTCTTCTCACTTTAATGATTGTGTTTTTCTGAGTCATTACTGCAGTGGTGCTGTTCTCCATTATTCCAAACTGAGGTCCTGTGTTCCTCTGAAAGCCAAGCCTGTGATGAGCATCTGTCTGCCTCTGATTGATCAGCCTGGCTCTGTTTCCAGAGCTCACTTTTCTAACCTCTATCACACAGCTCACACCCCTAATTAATAGCTCTAAAGTATTCAAGGGATGGAGAAATTAGCAGGATTTGATCTACTGTCACATGCCAACCTACTAGACCTGATAGATGAACCCTAATTAATGGTGTGGAGGCCTGTGGTTAGCTCCAGACAATGAAGGTAATTACCTCATGTAGTGCTGCTCACACCTTCCCCGGGAAGATGGGGACAGGAACCACAAAGCCTTTGTGTGAAGCTCAACGAGGGGAAAAAAGCAGATTTAAAACCTTGTGCCCTTCCTTCTGCCCCCTGGAATGAGGCCTAAGAGGAGGTGGTGATGGAGCTGTTCTCCTGCCCCCTTGCCTGCTCACTGGTAGTTGGAGCATGTCTCATCTCTGATGCTGCTTGTGGCTGTTCCACCAGCAGCAAGGGGAGGGAATGGGCTCGAGTGCCAGTGAGAGCAGTGCTGTTGGGGCCAGAAGCTGTGCTCCATCCATCCCACTGCTGTGTGCTCCATCCCACTGCTGTGTGCTCCATCCATCCCACTGCTGTGTGCTCCATCCATCCCACAGCTCTGTGCTCCATCCCAATGCTGTGTGCTCCATCCCACTGCTCTGTGCTCCATCCATCCCAATGCTGTGTGTTCTATCTCACTGCTCTGTGCTCCATCCCAATGCTGTGTGTTCCATCCCACTGCTCTGTGCTTCATACATCCCACTGCTGTGTGCTCCATCCCAGTGCTGTGTGCTCCATCCCACTGCTGTGTGTTCCATCCCACTGCTCTGTGCTCCATCCCAATGCTGTGTGTTCCATCCCACTGCTCTGTGCTTCATCCATCCCAATGCTGTGTGTTCCATCCCAGTGCTGTGTGTTCCATCCCACTGCTCTGTGCTCCATCCCAATGCTGTGTGTTCCATCCCACTGCTGTGTGCTCCATCCCACTGCTCTGTGCTCCATCCCACTGCTGTGTGTTCCATCCCACTGCTCTGTGCTCCATCCCACTGCCCTGTCCTAAAGGTTTCAGCATCAGTGGAGAGAAGTTGCTTGCCAGGCAGAGAGGGACCTGGGGGTGCTGGTCACAGAACACGAGCCAGCAGTGTGCCCAAGTGGCCAAAAAGGCCAGTGGCATCCTGGCCTGTGTCAGGAATGGTGTGTTCAGTAGCACCAGGGAAATCATTCTGCCCCTGTGCTCAGCACTGGACAGGCCACACCTTGAGTGCTGGGTCCAGTTCTGGGCTCCTNGCTCCCTGCAGGGAGGCTGTAGCCAGGTGGGGTTGGGCTCTGCTGCCAGGCAACCAGCACCAGAAGAAGGGGACACAGCCTGAAGCTGTGCCAGGGCAGGCTCAGGCTGGATGATAGGATGAAGTTCTTCATGGAAAGAATGATTTGCATTGGAATGGGCTGCCTGGGGAGATGAAGTCCCCATCCCTGGAGGTGTTTAAGAGGAGGCTGGAAGAGGCACTTAGTGCCATGGGTTAGTTAATTAGAAGGGTTAGGTGCTAGGTTGGACTTGATCTTAGAGGTCTTCTCCAACCTGGTTAATTCTGTGCCTTTGTGATTCTGCTAACAAAGAAAGAAGTGCTCAGAAGTCGTTGGCTGCTGATGAAGTTGCTGTGTGGTGCATTTGGCACTTTGTTGTTGTTGTTCCTCTTGCTCCTGGGGTCTCTGGGGACAAATCTCTTGTATTAGGCTTCTGGGGGGGTGTGTGTGTGGAGAATCCATCAGAAGCCTATCTCGTGGTCCTATTTGATAAGTGGAGACTCTCAGAAGAAATGTGTCGGCTCCCATCCTTATGCTGACAGCCACAACACGTTGGCTGCATGCCCATATCTGGCAGATGTGGAATTTGAAGCATGCCTGGCATGTTTGTCCTGAGTGCTGGAATCTCCTGAGCTGTCAGCAAGAGCTGTTGACTCATCCTGTCTGTGTCCTCCTCTGGCCCTGCCATGTGCAGCCCAATGGCGCTTCGTGGTCCTGCTGAGAGGGTTGCTGGTTGTGCTGGTTAATGAAGCTGGTGCTTGGCATGGGCAGAGAGGTGCCAGTACTGGAGCTGGTGGATGGTGTATGGGGCTCTTGTGTTACTGTGTGCTCAGCTGATGCTGACTTTGGTCTGTGTGGCTGCACTCAGCAGGAGCTGGGGCTGCTTTGGGCAGTGGTCTGCACAGAACACGACTCTGTGATGGAGAGGAGGAAGAAGGAGAGGTCTCCTCTGGATTGAGCTGCCCTGCAGAGTGCTCACAGGCAGATTCTACTTTCCCCAGAGAGATATTTATGGCCACTGCTGGTTCCCCTGCCCATTGTGAGCCATCCCCTGCCAGCATTTGCTGGTGCCCTGCTTGCTGCCCATGACTGCCCAGGGGCTGTCTTTGCTGCTGCCTTTGGTGAGTCAGCAGGAACTGCTGGTGCAAAAAAACTCAGACAAACTCCAAACCCTGGGTGTGAAGAGCATTGCCATGGCTTCAGTTGGTGACCCTGTACATGAACTAACTCTGCAAGAATCCAGAGGGCCAGGAGAAGAAGTGGATTTACCTGAGTGTTAGGGATGAAGAAGCCTGAGTCACAGAGAGGGGACATGGAAAGGCAGTGCAGCATCACTTTGTCAAACCAGACTGGCTGTAGTGGGGATACAAGAGGTTGACAGGTTCCTGCTCATGCCTCTTGCTGGGTTAGAGCCTGAGGTGAGGCTGAAGTTACCAGCACTTGGTGTTTGATGGGATTTTCATGACCTTCAAACAACAAAAGCTTGTTCTGAGTCAGACTTTGCAGACCACTGCTGCTGGGTGGAGTGGGAGGAGAGGAGTAATGAGATTCTAGGACTTCTCAAGTTGGGCTGTAAGACATCTGGCAGTCTGTAAGCAGGGAGATTCTGCAGGGGCCCTTGAGGGATGTGCTGGCAGGCTGCAGAGTGCTCCCATCCATCTGACACACATGATTAGAGGACTGAGACCTGTGTGGTTATCCCAGCACCACATGTGTCAGCAACAAATGTTG
Source organism: Tricholaema leucomelas (assembly GCA_013400475.1). NCBI lineage: Eukaryota > Metazoa > Chordata > Aves > Piciformes > Lybiidae > Tricholaema lacrymosa > Tricholaema leucomelas. The sequence continues at coordinate 321,303 of WAAF01005903.1, forward strand.
TTCTCTGTCTGCTCATCACTGTCATGGTGCAAATGACTAACCACAGTAAGCTTTGCTATCATTTATACCCACTCTTGGTTCTGTTTTTTTCCTGGCCCAGTGGATGTTTCCATACACATTACTCCAAGCATGACTGTGCCTACAGCTGGTGCAGGAGGGTTGAGCTGCACTCCTCCTGTAGCCTGGGAGCTGCATGGGAGCTACACTGCCCCCAGCCCACTCCATTCTGCAGGGCTCCGAGTGGTAAAAGGACTTAGAGATGACAGCAAAGAGAGCAGCCCTGAGGAAAAGGCCCTGGGGGTCTGGGGTGATGCAAAGCTCAACAGGAGCCTGCAGTGGGAGTGCAGCCCAGACAGCAACCCTGTGCTGGGCTGCAGCAAGAGCAGTGTGGGCAGCAGGGCAAGGGAGGGGATTCTGCCCCTTGGCTCTGCTCTCCTCAGACCCCACCTGGAGTCCTGAGTGCAGTTCTGGAGCTCCCAACACAAGCAGGACCTGGAAGTGTTGGAGCCAGTCCAGAGGAGGCCACCAAGATGCTGAGAGGGCTGCAGCAGCTCTGCTATGGGGACAGGCTGAGAGAGTTGGGACTCTGCAGCCTGGAGAAGAGAAGGCTTGGAGGAGACCTTGGAGTGGCCTTCCAGAATCTGAAGGGGGCTTCAGGAGGGCTGGGGAGGGACTATTGACAAGATCTTGTAATGAGAGGAGCAGCAGGAGGAGGAATGGGTTTAAAGTGGCAGAGAGGAGATTGAAACTGGATATTAGGAAGAAGTTGTTTGCAGTGAGGGTGGTGAGACACTGGCACAGGTTGAAGGTGGTGAGACACTGGCACAGGTTGAGGGTGGTGAGACCCTGGCACAGGTTTCCCAGGGAGATTGTGGAGCACAGAAGCACCCAATGTGATCAAAGATCACATTGGATGCTTCTGTGCTCCACAACCTCCCTGGAGGTGTTCAAGGCCAGGTTGGATGAGACCTTCAACAACCTGTTCTAGTGGGAGGTGTCCCTGCCTATGGCAGGAGGTTGGAACTGGCTGAGCTTTGAGGTCCCTTCCAACCTAAACCATTCTATGGCTCTATGAATCTGGTCACTGAAAGGCAGTTTCAAAGCAGGAGAAGGCTTCCCACCATTTTCTTTGGCTGAGTGTTCTGCACACAGCTCTCCTTGACAAAGCAATCTCAGCTGGCATTCGTTTAGACATCTGGGCTGGAGTGGGCACCGGCAGCCACTACACATCCTTCCAACTGCGCTACATAATGAGCCATCTGGACAGAGGCTGCCACACACAGCCCAGGCTACCAACAGGTAGGAGGGGGAAAAGGGACACCCTCTGGCTGAGATGACCAAAAAGAGGCCCTGAGGATGGATGAGTCAAGTTCTCACACATTGCAGGCTGTTACCTGGTTGTGGCTGAGACCTGATGTGAAAGGGCCTGAAGACATGGAGCAAGCAGAGTGGCTTTTGGTTATAGAATCATAGAATCAGGCAGGGTTGGAAGGGACCACAAGGAGCAGCCAGTTCCAACCCCCCTGCCATAGGCAGGGACACCCTACCCTAGAGGAGGCTGCACACAGCCTCAGCCAGCCTGGCCTTAAACACCTCCAGCCATGGGGCCTCAACCACCTCCCTGGGCAACCCATTCCAGCCTCTCACCACTCTCATGGCGCTCAACAACTTCCTCCTCACCTCCAGCCTGACTGACAGCCTAAAAAGTCCTTCCCCAGCTTTCTTGTAGCCCACTTCAGATGCTGGAAGGCCACAAGAAGGTCACCTGGGAGCCTCCTCTTCTGCAGCCTGCACAGCCCCAACTCTTTCAGTCTGTCCTCATAGCAGAACTGCTCCAGCACCTCTGGTGCTGTGTGGCAATGATTTCAGCTGGGCACTGGGCCACTGCTGGCAACAAACTTAGCCTCCATAGGTGCAGAGGCTTTGCTTTGGAGGCTCAATCTGAGCTCCAGCTCTCTGATTGATAGAATCATAGAATCAACCAGTTTGGAAGAGACCTCCAACATCATCCAGTCCTACCTATAACCTATTCCAGCTTTCAGAGGAGACCTTGACCTGTTCTATCCAATCTGGACAGAGGTAAATGAAACTGCCTGAAGTGATGGCAAATGTCATTTTTGCTTTCCTGGGTGATATCAAAGAAGAGAGGAAGGATTCCTCATTGCTTTGTTTGGTTCTTCTCCCCCTTAACTCTGAAGGATGTTTAGAGTGAGGGTGGTGAGACACTGGAACAGGTTGTCCAGGCAGGTTGTGGCTATCTCATAGAATGGTTTAGGTTGGAAGGGACCTCAAAGCTCAGCCAGTTCCAACCCCTTGCCATAGGCAGGGACACCTCCCACTAGAACAGGTCACTCAAGGACTCATCCAACCTGGTTCTGAACACCTCCAGGGAGGTTGTGGAGCACAGAAGCACCCAATGTGATCTTCGATCACATTGGGTGCTTCTGTGCTCCACAACCTCCCTGGGCAACCTGTTCCAGTGTCCACAACCCTCACTGGGCAACCTGTTCCAGTGTCTCACCACCCTCTCTGTAAAGAACTTCTCCCTAACATCTAGTTTAAATCTCCCCTCTTCCATCCTCCTCACTAGGACTGTTTGGGATGAGGCTGTGAGCAGCCAAGTCTAACCCTGCCTCCACCGGGGAGCTTGGAGTAGATGATCTCTGAGGTCTCTGAGCTCCCTTCCAACCCAAGCTATTCTCTGCTGAAAATAAACCCAAACCACAGCCATTTAAAACCTGTTTTCTCCCCCTCCCCCCCTGTCAGAAGCTGTTAAGTACCCCCAACAACAGCACCCCACTCCACACAGCTTCGTGGTGGCTGAAAACAACTCCATCTTCTGTAAATGTCAGCCAGAGCTCCAGCTCCAACCTCATTGTTCCTCTCTCCTGAAGTTCCCAACCCCATCCCCTGCTGGCATCTGAGTCATGCTCTGTCGCTGAGCCTTCCTCAGCTCACAGCTTTGCTCCTCTCACTCTTTTCTGGCTGTACTGTTCCCTGCTCCCAAGTTTTCCCTGCCCAAACTCAGGGTGGCAGCTGGGGAGCAGAGCACTGCAGTGCTGCCTCCCTCCCCTGCTCGCAGGCGAGTCAATTATTCTAATGGCCTCCTTGCTGACGGCTGTGTGGGTTGCCTTTCTCAGGGGCATGATGATGACATAAATCTCATATTAAGCATTCTTTTCATCACCATCTCCCCTCTGCACCCCTCTGCTGACTGCAGGCTTGCTTGCCTTGCCTCTGGCGAGGGGGATGGTTGGGTCTGGAACAGGCTGTTTGTGCCTCAGAGAGGCGTTTGTGTCCTTACTCTTCCTTCCTTTTGGCTTAAGCCCCTTTAAAGCATCTCCATAGTTACCTCTTCATCAGTCTGCAGAGTCATAGCTGCCTGTGTGCAGCCATCACATGAGCAGCTCTTCTTGTCAGGAATAACCTTCCTCCATCCACTTCCATCTGATAAGATCATAGGATCATAGAACCAAGAGGGTTGGAAGAGAGCTCCAAGCTCATCCAGTCCAACCTAGCACCCAGCCCTGGCCAAGCAACCAGGCCATGGCACTAAGTGCCCCAGCCAGGCTTGGCTTCAACACCTCCTGGGACAGCAACTGGATGTTAGGAGGAAGTTGTTGGCAGAGAGAGTGATTGGCATTGGAATGGGCTGCCCAGGGAGGTGCTGGAGTCGCTGTGCCTGGAGGTGATGAAGCCAAGCCTGGCTGGGGCACTTAGTGCCATGGTCTGGTTGCTTGGCCAGGGCTGGGTGCTAGGTTGGAGTGGATGAGCTTGGAGCTCTCTTCCAACCTGGCTGATTCTATGATTCTGTGAGAGTGGCTCTGCAAAATGGTTTTGTCCTGGGTGGTCCTTTCCTTGCCTAAATCTGGACGGTTTGTTCTTTCCTGGAAATGTAGATCCTGGAGGGTGAAATGAGGATTCTGTTTTAAGGATTTGGCAGTACATTGCTTGTTCCCATGGAGTCAAAGGCCAGCAGATAATAGATGAAATGAATTGAACAGACTAAGAAGCTGTAGTCCTCAAAAGCATATTTACTGCAGAGCTGAAAGCAAGCGCTGTGATTACCCAAGGGCTGCATTTGGGGATGGCAGTTCTGGTTCAGCCTCTGTGAAAGCCACCACTAAAGCCATGCTAATCCCTCTCAGATTATCAGCCACTCCAGAATCTTGGCTTGTTTAGCAAATCTAACCATTAAAGAATAAATGCACTTGACACAGGGCTTGGCACAGCCTCTGAGCTTTGCATTTCTCCCCTCTCTGCCGTGCAGATGGGAAGAGGCTTTCAGCAGTCTGGAGGGGGCTCCTTTTCTGCACCTTTGAGACTCACTAGAACAGGTTGCTAAAGGATTCATCCAAACTGGTCCTGAACACCTCCAGGGAGCTCTGATATAAGGACAGGGAGCTGAGGGTGTTCAGCCTGCACAGCCTGGGTGATCAGGTTGGACTTGGTGATAGAATCATAGAATGGTTTAGGTTGGAAGGGACCTCAAAGCTCAGAAAGTTCCAACTCCCTGCCATAGGCAGGGACACCTCCCACTGGAACAAGTCACTTGA
>WAAF01005903.1:326086-364378 GCA_013400475.1 Tricholaema leucomelas
CCTGCTTGATTCTATGATTCTAAAAGGCTGCTGCTGCCAAAGGAGCAGCATCTCCCTAGCTGGTAGTAGCTGCCTCTACTTTCTAGGGGTGAAAAGTGGGAGGTGTGGTCCTCAAACCAGCACCAGCTACTTGTCTCCTCCTTAACACCACATCCACTCTGCACACTGAAGTCAGCAAGAGAGAGAGGCTCCAGAGTTATCCGAATGACAAAGTCATTCTCCTGTCAAGCCTTTTAAGTGTCAAACTCTCTTAAAACCAAATGCTTTGACATTCACTAGAGAACAGCAGCATTTCAAAGTCAGGAAGGTCTATTCTTAGTACATCAGTCAAAAAGAGAGGAGGGGAAGAAGGGAGGGGGAAAAAAAAAAAAAGGTCTTGGGGAAAAAAACAATTTTACCAAAATGAACCTTGTCAGAAATGATCAATTCCTGTTCCATTCAGCTTGACCTGGACCTTGCTGCATGCCAGAGGACGGAATTTGATGACACAGCACAATAAACTAAGACTGCCAGGTCTCCTTGCAATTAATCCCTGTGCAGTGCAGCTTTGACAAAGAGGAATTTCTCTTCAAGGTGATGAAATCTCTGTGAGTTGTGTCCTGGGTGGATCTTTTCACCCTGGTTTTAGGGAGATTTCTTCTCAGTTAGTTGAAGAGATCATAAAATCAGTCAGGGTTGGAAGGGACCACAAGGATCAGCCAGTTCCAACCCCCCTGCCATGGGCAGGGACACCTCACACCAGAGCAGGCTGCCCACAGCCTCATCCAGCCTGGCCTTAAACACCTCCAGGGATGAGGCTTCCACCACCTCCCTGGGCAACCTGTTCCAGGCTCTCACCACCCTCATGCTGAAGAACTTTTTCCTAACATCCAGTCTGAATCTACCCCTTTCTGGCTTTGCTTCATTCCCTCCAGTCCTATCACTCCCTGACAGCCTGCCTGATGCTGATGTGTTGAAGCCAAGCCTGGCTGGGGAACTTAGTGCCATGGTCTGGTTGATTGGCTCGGGCTGGGTGCTAGGTTGGACTGGATGATCTTGGGGCTCTCTTCCAACCTGCTTGATTCTATGATTCTAAGACTGGATGTGGTGCTTAGTGCCATGGTTTACTTGATGAGGTGGTGTCAGGTAACAGGTTGGACTTACTGATCTCAAAGGTCTTTTCCAACCTGGTTAATTCTGTGATGCTGATGAGTAACAGACACCTCCTAGGATTTTATTCATGCTCTTTAAATATCTCTTCTTTCTAGAGCAGCATCTCCTCAAGAGTTAAGGGACAAAGCTAGGGCTGAGCCCATCCTAACCCAGAGGGCCATCAGGGCTGTGCTGCCTTGCCCTGCCACAGCCGCTCTGGAGAGCTCAGGGTTGCTCACACCCACAGAAACACAGAATGAACCAGGTTGGAAGAGACCTTTGAGATCATCAAGTCCAACCTACCACCCAGCATTACCTAATCAACTAAACCATGGCACCAAGTGCCACATCCAACCTCTTTTTAAACACCTCCAAGGATGAGGACTCCACCACCTCCCTGGGCAGCTCACTCCAATGCCAACCACTCTTGCGAAGAATTTTTTCCTACCATCCAGCCTAAAGCTGTCCTGGCACAGCTTGAAACTGTGTCCCCTCCTTCTGTCACTGCTTGTCCCAGCCTTAAAATGTCACATCCAGACAAGGTGACTTTTGCCTTTGTTATTTCTCATTGCAGAGCTTCACTCTGCAGTTCATACAATTGAGATTACCAGGGGCTGGAGCCTAATCTTGAAGCCTGCTTGGCCACTATAATAATCCTTCTCCAGTGACCAACAGCTTCTGAAGTGGTTAGAAACTCATTTTCTCCTCAATAAGTTTTATTTAGCATGCTGGGAACTTAGGGCAGATGTCTGTGCTGCTTCTTCAGAGCTGCATCTTCTAAACCCTGCTTATAAGGAGCTGCTGCTGCTGCTGGGCTCTTTGTCTTCAGGCACTGAAAGAGTGCAAAGAGCTTTTGCCAACCTTCTCGAAGCCATGCAAATGCTTTTGTCTCTTTGATTAGATGGGAGGGAGGCTTTCCCTGTGCCTGAAGAAGGGATTCAGTTCACTGGAGGGTGGATGCTGAAATAAATGTGTTCTCAAAGCAGACCTTTAACATCCCTCTCTAGGTCCTGACCATCTTGAGTGATGTTCTTAATGTGCTTCTGCCTCTTTCCTTCTCTTTAGCATTCATGCAGTGATGATCATGTGGAAATTACTCACACTTCTGACTTGGGAAAACTTTCTTAGCCCAGAACTTCATCCAATATCAAGGGAATTAGAAATTCAAATTGGGGGAGAAATTATACACTCTGTGTATCAATACAGCAAACACTATAAAAGCTGCAATCAATCACACCAGCAGCAAAGGTGGTGACACAAGTTCCTTGTCACCAAGTGGATCACAGCCCAATGAATCAAGGAAAAGGTGAATCAGAACAAGAAACTTCAGTGTGCTGCCTCCCTGGGCAGCCAATCCCAGACTCTCACCACCCTCCTACTGAAAAACTTCTTCCTCAGCTCCAGTCTAATCCTGCTCTGCCTCAGCTTCAAACCATTCCCCCTTGGCCTGTCTATATACACCCTCAAAAAGTCTCTCTGCAGCCTTCCTGTAGCTCCCTTCAGCTATTGGCAGGAAGCTGTAAGGTGCCCCTGGAGTCTCCTCTTCCCCAGAAGCACAGAACCACACAGAAACATCCAGGTTGGAAAGACTCTCAGGATCACAGCTCTGGAGCCCCCAACACAAGAAGGACATGGAAGTGTTGGAGCCAGTCCAGAGGAGGCCACCAAGATGCTGAGAGGGCTGCAGCAGCTCTGCTCTGAGGACAGGCTGAGAGAGTTGGGGCTCTGCAGCCTGGAGAAGAGAAGGCTTGGAGGAGACCTTGGAGTGGCCTTCCAAGATCTGAAGGAGGCTCCAGAAGGGCTGTGGAGGGACTATTGACAAGGTCTGGGAATGTTAGGATGAGGAGGAATGGGTTTGAAGTGGCAGATGGGAGATTTAAAGTGAATGTTAGGAAGAAGTTGTTTGCAGTGAGGGTGGTGAGACACTGGCACAGGTTGCCCAGGGAGGTTGTGGAGCACAGAATCACCCAATGTGATCTTTGATCCCTTGCAGTTCACTTGGCCTTAAGGGGAAACTTCTCTTTGAGGGTGCTGGAGGCCTGGAGCAGGCTACCCAGAGAGGTAGTGGAGTCTCCTCCTCTGGAGAGATTCCAACCTCCCCATGGCATTGTGGTCCTGGGCAAGCTGCTGTGGGTGCCCTGCTTTACAGGATGTTGGGGTTGGAAGGGACCCAAAGATCATCGAGTCCCTCATCAGGGAGATTGGAGTGGATGATCTCCTGAGGTCACTTCCACCCCAAACCATGCTGTGATTCTGTCATTGCTGGAAGGACAGATCCTTTCCTAGCTCAAGGAGGAGCCCAAGGAAGCTTTTTCCTCCCATCCAGTCTTGCAGCTGGGCTGCAGCTGTCCCCTACGTGGCACACACAGTCCAGCACAGCACCATGCCACGTGTGAAGCTGCCACGATGAGCAAATAGTTGGCAGTGGAAAGAGGGAGGGAGCCCAGGGAGAGGAGTGGGAGCAGGGAATTTCTCCATCTGAATGTTGGGAATTTCTCCATCTGAGTGTCAGGAATTTCTCCATCTGAGTGTCAGGAATTTCTCCATCTGTCAGGAGGTTGTCTCTGCACTGTCAGCTCCAGGGCTCCGTTCAGGAGCTTCTACCTTGTGTCTCCATAGCTGTGGGTTGTGATACCCACGTATCTAGCAGCATAGGCAGAGGGCTGGGTGCACACAGGCTGCCCTCTGCAATGCTTGGCACTGTCTCCAGTGTCCCTCATGCCCCCTGGTGACAAGCAGGGGCTGAGAGCTGCTTACCTTCTGTGCTCTCCTCTTGTCCGCTCGCTGGTTCTGGTGGTAGATGCGGCTGAAGTTGGAAACGATGACAGGAACTGGCAGGGCAATGACCAGAACCCCACTCAGGGAGCAGATGGAGCCAAAGATCTTCCCAGCAATCGTCTTGGGCACCATGTCACCATAGCTGGAGGGGGAGAAAAGAAAAGTGAAGCCTCTTCTTCAGACAGAGTCACAGAATGGCAGAGGTTGGAAGGCAGCTCCAGGGATCATCGAGTCCAACCCTCCTGCCAAGCCCAGGGTCACTCTGCTCTTCATAGAAGTACTCTTTGTAGAAACAGCCAGGTTGGAAGAGAGCTCCAAGCTCAGCCAGCCCAACCTAGCACCCAGCCCTGCCCAACCAGCCAGACCATGGCACTAAGTGCCCCAGCCAGGCTTGGCTTCATCACCTCCAGGCACAGCCACTCCAGCACCTCCCTGGGCAGCCCATTCCAATGCCAATCACTCTCTCTGCCAACAACTTCCTCCCAAAGGAGAACTTCCTCCTATCACCTAGGATAGTTTGCACAGGAATACATCCAGGTAGGTGCAGGTCACTAAGTACTTCCTCCTGGATTACAGGAGGGATATTTTGCTCCTCATCCCTGTCTACCAACTCAGGCTCCCACTTGCCTTGAGGAACTATGTTCCCTCTTTCATCCAATAAAGGATGGAGACTTTCCCTGGCCCTCCTTTTGTTGTTGCATTTATAACACACACCACCACCACCACACACACTCTGCTGTGCCTGGAGGTGTTGAAGCCAAGCCTGGCTGGGGCACTTAGTGCCATGGTCTGGTTGATTGTCTGTGGCTGGGTGCTAGGTTGGGCTGGATGAGCTTGGAACTCTCTTCCAACCTGCTTGATTCTATGATCTCTTCTTGCACTTAATCCTAGAATCATTAAGTCTGGAAAAGAGTTTTAAGATTAAGGCCATGAAAGACCTCTTTTGACTTGGCCCATGGTGGGGTTTGGAAGGATCCTATGAAGCTGCAATTGTTTTACTCCTCTGTTGACATCTGCAGCTGCTGCAGTACTAATTGCTGGAGGGACTATTTTTGTCCTGATGGTGCCAAGAGGCACTAATGGCCACATGGCATATTTATCACAGGTGCAGAGGCAAATAATCTCAACTATTGGATTTCAGTTAGCATTAATTGGGCATTTTAGACCCAAAACTTCTCTTCCCCAGACTGGAATGAGAGAACTCAACTTTCCCAGTCATTTGTTTAGTAAAAGCCAACTTGTCACCTAAAAAAACCTTCTTCTCCAGAAAGTGCATTTCAAGTAATTAATCAATAATCTCATTAGGGCAGTGAGAAGATAGAAGAGGCAGGCAATGATTAATATTCAGAGGCTCTAACTGGCTGTAATAAAACAACAGGAGGCTGCAAACTCAGGAAACTTCTAATGTGACCTCCAGTAAATCGTTCCAGTTGCACTCCCTCAGCTCCCCAGTTGGTTGGGGAGCAGCAGTTGTTATGTTCACTAGGTCCTAAGTGCTTCAGAGCAGGAGCTGCCCCACGTTCTGGGGGTACCCAGCAGTGCCCCTCCAGTGCTGCTGTGTCACAAACGTTGATGACAGGAGGCAGTTGTGCAGAGATCTGGGGCCAAGAGCCTGTGCTGGCTCCAGGCTTGTCCTGAGGTGAAGGCTGAGCCCTGTCTGGGTTAGATGTGGGATGTGGCTGAAGCCAAACATCATTTCTACTCATCTTGCCAGGGCTCTGGTTAGATGGCAACAGATTCAGGCAGCATCACTTGCTGAGTGCATTGCTCTGCTTGCTGGCTCTGCTGGGTGAGATACCCTCCCTGCCAGCCCAGCTCTAGGGCTGTCACCTTTGGGAGGAGCTGCCCTTCAGTGCTCCCTCTGCACAGGGGTGGTGATTCCAGAGCTCCACACTTGTATCCCATGTTTCCAATGGCATAGCTTGGATCTGTCCCTTTTTCTTCTCCTTCATCCCTGCACAGTCCCATGTCCTACAGAGGAAACACTGCACACAGACTCCTGCTGTACACTTGGAGAGGCACTTTGTGGAGAGGGACTTTGTGGAGAGGGCACTGGCTTTGTTCAGGAGATGCTGAGGGGATAGAGACATCTCTCTCATGAGGAAAGGCTGAGAGAATGGAGGCTTTTACTCTGGAAAAGAGTGAGGAGAGGATCTCATCCATGCTTACAAATCGAGGGTGGGTGTCAGGAGGATGGGGCCAGGCTTTGTTCAGTGATGCCCAGTGACAGGGCAAGAGGTAACAGGCACAAACTTGAACAGAGGAAATCCCATCTAGATGTAAGGAGGAACTTCTGTAAGGGTGCTGGAGCACTGGAGTAGGCTGCCCAGAGAGGTGGTGGAGCCTTCATCTCTGGAGACATTCAAAACCCACCTGGATGTGTTCCTGTGTGACCTTCTCTAGGTGACCCTGCCTTGGCAAAGAGCTTGGACTGGAGGTCCCTTCCAACCCCTACCATTCTGAGCTGCATCATGTAAAGTTCAAGCAAAGCCTTAAACAGACAAAGTAGGAAGAAACCCAAACTAGAGAACTACTTTTAAGTGGTCACTTTGCAGCCTGGAAGGGACTGAGAGTGCAGAAATTCTGCTTGCTTTTTTTCATTTCTGGTGTGACTTCTGTGCTCCTTGGCTGTAAAAGAGGTCATATGGCACTCACCCTAATTAGCAGCTATTAGCCTTGACAGCGCTTAACGAGCTGCTGTTGTTCTCTCTGTCAGCACAGAAAACGTTATCAAGTAGAGGTCACAGATTCCCAGTTCTGGTGGTAGCAGCAGAGGTGTCTGGCCACTGCTTAGCTCCCCAGCTGGAGACAGCGATAAATAAGGTGCTGAACAGCTCATCAAATGACTCACTCTAAAAATAGACTCCCAGCAGCATCTCTGCCGATCCCATCTCCCTCTGCAACATTCACAGCCCTAGGAATAGGGAGCTGGAGTCAAAAAGCTGGAAGAGGCAATGGTACAGGGACCTCAGCAAGGGCTGCAGCAATGAGGGCTCTGTGGGGAGAGTGGAACAGCTCTTCAGAGGATGCTGTCTTCCAGCAGCCTCTTTAAGTGCCAACTTTTCAGCCGGTAGAAAGCAGGCAGCTGGCTGAACCACCAGGAATAGTGTGGCCAGCAGGACCAGGGCAGGGACTGACCTCTCTACTCAGCTCTGCTGAGGCCACATCTTGAGTCCTGGGTTTGGTTTTGAGTCCTCGGCGTCAAAAAAAGACATTGAGGGGCTGGAGTGTGCCCAGAGAAGGGCAGCAACACTGGGGAATCACAGAATCACAGTGTCAGAGGCTGGAAGAGACCTCCAAAGCTCGTCCAGTCCAACCCCCCTGCCAGAGCAGCATCTTCTATAGCAGATCACACAGGAACACATCCAGGCAGGTCATGAATATCTCCAGAGAGGGAGACTCCACAACCCCCATGGGCAGCCTGTGCCAGGGCTCTGTCACCCTCACAGGGAAAAAATCCTCCTCAGGTTTAACTGAAACTTCCTCTGCCTCAGCTTCCACCACTGCCCCTGGTGCTGGCACTGGCATCACCCAGCAGAGCCTGGCTCCAGCCTCCTGCCACTCACCTGCACATCTTTGTAACCATTGCTGAGGTCACCTCTCTCAGACTCCTCCAAGCTCCCAGCCCCAGCTCCCTCAGGCTCTCCTCCTAACAGAGCTGTTCCATTCCCTTCAGCATCTTTGTGACTCTGTGCTGGACTCTCTCCAGCAGTTCTATGTCCCTCTTGAACTGGGGAAGTCTCTGAGGAATTGGTCTGGTGAGGAGCAGTTGAGGGACCTGGGGTGGCTCAGCCTGGAGAAAAGAAGGACAAAGGCAGACCTCATTGCTCTCTTTGATTGCCTGAAAGGAGGTTGGATGATCTTGGAGGTCTCTTCCAGCCTGGTTGATTCTATGATTCTATGGAGCAGGGCAGTGATCGATCTCTTCTCTCTAGTATCAGCTGATAGAACATGATGGCTTCAAGTTGCACCAGGGGAGGCTTAGGTTGGAGATCAGGAAACATTTCTTTCCTGCAGGAGTGGTCAGGCACTGGCACAGGCTGCCCAAGGAGGTGGTACAGTCACCAGCCCTGGAGGTGTTCAGGAAACCTGTGGCCATGGCACTCCGGGACATGGTTTAGTGGCCAAGGCAGTGTTGGGTTGATGCTTGGATTAGATGATCTTAGAGGTCTTTTTCCTACCTTAATGACTTTAACCATAACCCTGTGCCCCTGTGTGATTGAATTGAGGTGGCAGAGCCCACACAAGGAATTGGCATTGGAATGGGCTGCCCAGGGAGGTGGTGGAGTCACCATCCCTGGAGGTGTTCAAGCAAAGCCTGAATGAGGCACTTAGTGCCATGCTCTGGTTGCTTGGCCAGGGCTGGGTGCAAGGGTGGGCTGAATGAGCTTGGTTCTATGATTCTATGATCATCATCAACATCACAATGGAAAGGAAGGGGACTGAGTGAGAAGTCTCTCGTGGATAACATCTGCTTAAAGATCTATTCTCTATGATTCTAAGGCCATGTGGGCAGCTGGCTCATGGGGCAGAAGAGGACTTTGCTTTCTCTGGTCACTGTGTTTAAGCAGTTAAGGGAATATCTCCTGCCTGGTGGTGCAAAACGATGTGGATCTCACACCCAGCCTGTGACAGCTGAGCTCCGTTGCAGAGGGTGGGGATAGAAACAAAGCTGCTGCAGATGATTTGGTATTTCAGCCTCACGCTGCCATTAACAGCTCTTTGAGAGCTGCTTTATCTCTCTAACCTTTGGCCCAGCGCAGCAGAGTCAAAAGAAGATTTCACTCCAGGCTGTAAGCTTCTGCTTTTAGGACAATAAGGACAGGATAATAACATTCTGTGCTGCACAATGGGATATGATTTTGAAAGCCTTTTGCACGAAAGAGAGAGAATAAAGCATGGCACAAGCCTGTTGCTTTCCAGGTGCAGGAGATGCAGTTTTAGGCTGGGAAGAAATGGCTCTGGAATGTTTGGATTTGCAGAAAGGAGAGGGAAAGAAAAACCCTCAGTCTGAAATTCATCCAGGACGTCTCAGTGGCATGGGGTGGGTGTGTGTGTGTCACATCTGACAGCTCAGAGGAGCTCACCTCCCTCCATTTAATAGGTCCAAGTCCAATGTAATCATGGTAATGCTGCTTTGAACCTCCAGTGAAATAATGATGGTGTCACTTCCAATGACACACTGAAAACAAAGCCAGTTCCTCTCATTTCCTCCTTGGGTTTGCAAGTGATGAAAGCACAGGGACTAAGCAGCTGTGGCACAGGGGCTAGAGGTAGCTGAGTCTGCTCTTTGGGGTTCAGAAAGACAAGGAAGCTGGTGAAGGGTCTGGTGAGGAGCAGCTGAGGGAGCTGGGGTGGTTTGCTCTGCAGAAAAGGGAGCTGAAGGAAGACCTCATTGCTCTCTACTACTCACTGGAAGGAGCTTGGAGGGAGGTGGGGGTTGAGCTCTTCTCCCTAGTATCAGGTGGGGAAATCTTTGATCACATTGGGTGATTCTGTGCTCCACAACCTCCCCTGGGCAACCTGTGCCAGTGTCTCACCACCCTCAACCTGTGCCAGTGTCTCACCACTCTCACTGCAAACAACTTCTTCCTAACATTCACTTTCAGTCTTTCCTCCGCCACTCAAACCCATCCCTCCTCCTGCTGTCATCACAAGACCTTGTCAGTAGTCCCTCCCCAGCCTTCCTGTATCCCCCTTCAGATTCTGGAAGGCCACCCCAAGGTCTGCTCCAGGCTGCAGAACCCCAACTCTCTCAGCCTGTCATCATAGCAGAGCTGCTGCAGCCCTCTCAGCATCTGGACTGGCTCCAACACTTCCAGGTCCTGCTTGTGCTGGGGGCTCCAGAGCTGCACCCAGGACTGCAGGTAGGGTCTGAGGAGAGCAGAGCCAAGGGGCAGAATCCCCTCCCTTGCCCTGCTGCCCACACTGCTCTTGCTGCAGCCCAGCACAGGGTTGCTGTCTGGGCTGCACTCCCACTGCAGGCTCCTGTTGAGCTTTGCATCAGCCCAGACCCCCAGGGCCTTTTCCTCAGGGCTGCTCTCAGCCATTCCCCACCCAACTTGGAGTTGTGCTTGGGACTGCACCCACCCAGGTGCAGGACCTTACACTTGGCCTTGCTGAAGGTCATGAGATTGGCCTGGGCACAGCTCTGCAGCCTGTCCAGGGCCCTCTGGATGGATCTCTGTCCTCTAGCAAGTTGGCTATGCCACACAGCTTGGTGCCATCTGCAGTCTTGCTGAGGGTGCACTGATTCCTCTGTCCATATCACTGACAAAGATGTCAAACAGCACTGGTGCCAGCCCTGATTCTTGAGGGACACCACTTGGCACTGCTTTCCAGCTGGACATTGTTCCCTTGATCCCTACTCTCTGCCTGCCACCATCCAACCAATTCCTGTATGCTTTGAAGCCCTGGGAGTAGTTTGGGTTGTATTGTGGCAGGGGTTTTGCAGAACTCAGGCAGAGCAAAGGCACGTTTGGGAAGGGCAGGCTGGTATGGTGGTGTCAGCTTTTTGACCAGAGCAATCCCAGAAGGAATGGGATGTGCCTGAGGAGCCTGCCACGTGAGGAGCCTTGTGGTGCCTCCTTGAAGCAGGAGGATCTCTAAAGAGGCTGTCAAGTGACAAACTCCAACAGCAAACCAGCTGTGGCCAGGGAAGTGCAGAGCCTATTTCATGCTAGGCTTCCTTTAGATTAAATAGACTTATTTGCTGCCTTGTTTTGAGCTGGGCAGCTCCCCAGCTGGGCATTCAACTTCTGCAAGGGCTGCCCTGGCTTTCCACTTCTGTTCTCTTTTCTTTTCCCTGGCATATTTTTTTGGTTGATGTTTTCATAGAACCATAGAATGGTTTAGTTTGGAAAGGACCTCAAAGCTCAGCCAGTTCCAACCCCTTGCTATAGGCAGGGACACCTCCCACTAGAACAGGTTGCTCAAGGACTCATCCAACCTGGCCTTGAACACCTCCAGGGAGGTTGTGGAGCACTAGACCTGCCCTGGCACAGCTTAAGGCTGTGTCCCCTTGTTCCGTTGCTGCTTGCCTGGCAGCAGAGCCCAACCCCACCTGGCTACAGCCTCCCTGCAGGGAGCTGCAGGCAGCAATGAGCTCTGCCCTGAGCCTCCTCTTCTGCAGGCTGCACACCCCCAGCTCCCTCAGCCTCTCCTCACAGGGCTGTGCTCCAGGCCCCTCCCCAGCCTTGCTGCCCTTCTCCAAACACCTTCCAGCACCTCAACATCTCTCTTGAATTCAGGAGCCCAGAACTGGACACAGCACTCAAGGTGTGGCCTGAGCAGTGCTGAGCACAGGGGCAGAAGAACCTCCCTTGTCCTGCTGCCCACACTGCTCCTGATATCCCTTTGGAATTCACTCTTTCAAGGTATTGTGGGGAATTTAGACCTTCACCAAGGAACTGCTCAGCTGTGGTTTTGCTCACACAAAGACCACAGTTACATCACCTGGGGTGGGAATGGATCACTGAGGAGATGGAAGTTGTTTTGCTTCTCTACCAGTGGGAATTAGAAAGAGAAGGTTAGAATCATAGAGGGTTGCAAGGGACCTCAAGGATCATCCAGTTCCAGCCCTCTGCCATAGACAGGGACACTTCCCACTAGGTTATTCTCCAGTGACTTGCTCATGGGGGGACCTGCATTCCTGGGCAGCCTGTACCAACCCACAGCAAAGCCAAAAGAAGGGATTCCATGGACCTGGGGTCAGCTGTAGCCTGCTCATTCCTGTACTTGTACAAGGAGACCAGGATCACAAGATCACAGGATGTTAGGGGTTGGAAGGGACCCAAGGAGATCGAGTCCAACCCAAGTTAAATGTCTCTGAGAGCAACTGGTGGCAGAAATATTCCTTACAACAACAGCAGGCACTGCCCAAAGAATCATAGAATGGTTTAGGTTGGAAGGGACCTCAAAGGTCATCTAGTTCCAACTCCCCACCATAGGCAGGGACACCTCCCACTGGAACAGGTCACTTAAGAAGGGAGAATGTTTTTGTAGGCTCAGGAATAAACCAAGTAGGTTATTTAATACACTGAGGGTTGGGAATACTTAATATGCACACACTGGTTCCATTTATCCTTCCCAGCTTGGATCAACTTCTCAGCCTTTAGGCAGTTAAAACAGATGGGCTGAATTTGGGTAACATTCAGACCTTGAGATGAAGCTAAAAATGGAGTTTCACTGGCAAGGAAAAGTAGGTCAGGAAGCTAAAGCCCCTAGTCCTAAAATGATGAAAAGCTTCTCATCAAGTGTGGTCTGCTAGCAGTGGTTGAAAGGAGCAAGGGAAGAAGTCTTGTTAGAGCCCTTTGGAGAAGGGATCAGAATGGGAATGTCAGAAGCCTCCTTCCTGCAGCAGAGCTCTGCTTTGCTGGGAGGGCTGAAGGGGGCCACCGGTGTCAGCTCCAGCAGTGTCACTTTCGGCAGTGTCAACTCCAGCGGTGTCACCTCCACCGGTGTCACCTCCAGCAGTGTCAGCTCCAGCAGTCCCAGCAGCAGCAGGGTGGCACTGGTTTACTTCAGGGAGCATAGGCACCTTGAGCTCCCTCCAGCAGTGTCAGCTCCACCGGTGTGACCTCCAGCAGTGTGACCTCCAGCAGTGTCACCTCCAGCAGTGTCAGCTCCAGCAGTCCCAGCAGCAGCAGGGTGGCACTGGTTTACTTCAGGGAGCATAAGCACCTTGAGCTCCCTCCAGCAGTGTGACCTCCAGCAGTGTCAGCTCCAGCAGTCCCAGCAGCAGCAGGGTGGCACTGGTTTACTTCAGGGAGCATAAGCACCTTGAGCTCCTGTGTCAGCCCCAGCGGTGCCGGTGCCAGTGCCAGGGGGAGAAGCCTCTTTGCGTATCCTCTCTTAATACCTTCCCCACTAATCACCCTCTCCACGCCAGTGCTGCCAGCCACTGACTCAGACCTGGTAATTTCATCACCTCTGTGGATTCTGACTGCTGAGATTCAACACTTCTGAGACTTTCTGCACTCCTTGGTTCCTTTGCTCTCCACCATCACTCTCCAGTGCCTGCCAGCTGCAGCTCTGCAGCCTGAGAGTAGTGAGACTCTGGAAGGGGCTGTGGATGCTTCCTCCCTGGGGTTGTTCAAGGCCAGATTGAAAGAGGCTTTGAGCAGCTGAGTCTAGCTGNAGGGGGAAACCCTCCTGGATGTGTTCCTGTGTGATCTGCTGTAGGAGATCCTGCTCTGGCAGGGGGCTTGGACTGGATGAGCTTTGGAGGTCCCAGCCTTTGACATTCTGTGATTCTGTGATCTCTGAGGTCCCTTCCAACCTCAGGGTTTTGACCTTTGTGTTTTCTGCAGCCACCAAACATCAACAACACTCAGGAAATGTTAGGGAAGAAGTCCTGAGTCTTTCAAGTCCACCTGACTATCATCTGATGGAGGCAGCTGGCATGGCAGTGACTGGGAGCTTCTCTCCCTAACATTCTCCTTTAAAAGGTGTTTGTTTTAGTGGAAAATAACTGGGAATAAAGAAAGAGAACAGGACTGGGGGGAATGGAGCAAGGCTGGAGGTGGGGAGAGTGAGGCTGGAGGTGAGGAGGAAGTTGTTGAGCAGGAGAGTGGTGAGAGGCTGGAATGGGTTGCCCAGGGAGGTGGTTGAGGCCCCATGGCTGGAGGTGTTTCAGGCCAGGCTGGCTGAGGCTGTGTGCAGCCTGCTCTAGGGTAGGGTGTCCCTGGGCATGGCAGGGGGGTTGGAAGTGGCTGCTCCTTGTGGTCCCTTCCAACCCTGACTGATTCTGTGGAAATGCCCCAGATGAAGGCATTATTTATTTCCAGCTGTGTACACTAAAGGCCTCTTAAATGACTTCATTCATTATTAACTCACAGAATCACAGAATGGGAAAGGCTGGAAGGGACCTTGAGTGATTTTCTAGTCTAGCCCCCCTGCCAGAGCAGAACCACCTATACCAGATCACCCTGGGACACCATATCTGTCCCCTTTCCACCCTCCCCACCCCCTTTGGCTCCTTTTCTCTCTCCAAACCCACAGCACCTGGGCTCTGTTGGAGTCTCCTCCCACCCCAGCTGTAGCCACTTTGTCCTCTCCACCCACTCCCCTTTTTAATGCCCCCCAGGAAAGGCAGAAGCCCTGAGCTGTGCCCAACTGGGCAGAGGGATCCTCCTCCTGACATCACTGGTGAGTCCCCGTGGTGTGGTGCGCACCTGGTGAATGGTGGAGGGGATCAAAGGCCGGGGGGCCTGGTGGCCCCCCGGTTAGCTAGGCAAAGATCTCATTGATGGACTCCAACACAGAACTGGAGGGGAGCACGGGGATCTTCTGGTTCCAAGCCCTCATGCTAGATGAGGTTGCTCAGAGCTACATCCAGCCTGGTCTTAGAGATCTCCTTGAATGCTGAGCAGTCTGTGTTATGCTCACTGCGGAGCTACAGACGTTAGGGGGTGGAAGGGACCCGAAGAGAGCATCGAGTCTGAGCTGTCAGGGCTCAAACCTCTTCATGCCACAGGGGGATGGGATCAGCCTGTGAGAAACAACCACACCAACCATGCCCATGAAATGTTGGTGCCCAGCAGAGCCTGGGTGGATGAGGCAGGAGTTCACAGGATGTCAGGGGATGGAAGGCCAACCCCTGCCAGAGCAGGACCACACAATCTAGCCCAGGTCACACAGGAACACATCCAGACAGGCCTGGAAAGGCTCCACAGAAGGAGACTCCACAACCTCTCTGGGCAGCCTGTGCCAGTGCTCTGGGACCCTTCCAGGCAAGAAGTTCCCCCTTGTGTTGAGGCAGAACCTCTTTTGCTGCAACTTACACCCACTGCTCCTTGTCCTACCCCAGGGAGCAGTGAGCAGAGCCTGTCCCCCCCAGCTCTCAAATAGTTACAAACATTGATTTAATCCCCTCTCAGTCTTCTCTTCTCCAGACCAAGCAGCCCCAGGTCCTTCAGCCTCTCCTCATCAGAATCACAGAATCATTCAGGTTGGAAAAGACCCTCAGGCTCACCAAGTTCAACCAACACTGCTCCAGTGCCCTCATCATCCTCGTAGCCCTCCCTTGGACTCTCTCCAGCAGATCCTTGTCCCCCTTCAACTGGGAAACATGTGAATGTCCTTTAGCATCTCTTGCCAAAGGCAGAGAATTCCAGGAGGCTAAGCTCAGGTATTTCTGACCATCCCATCCTGTGACTCACTGCAGATCTGCTGAACACTTCTCCTGAGGAGATTTACCATCTGGGTTTTGATAAAGTCAGGCTGCTTATCCCAGCTGAACCCTGAGTGCTGACAAAACTCCTGTCTTGGTAATCATAGAATGGGTTAGGTTGGAAGAGACCTCAAAGCTCAGCCAGTTCCAACCCCTCTGCCACAGGCACGGACACCTCCCTCTAGAACAGGTTGCTCAAGGACTCATCCAACCTGGTCCTGAACACCTCCAGGGAAGTTGTGAAGCACAGAAGCACTGAATGTGATCTTCACAGATTGCTCAAGGCCTCATCCAGCCTAGTCCTGAACACCTCCAGTCTCAATCTCCCCTAATTCAATCCATTCCTTCTCATCCTGTCAGTACAAGCCCTTGTAAAAAGGGCTCCTTCAGCTCCTTTGAAACAGCTTCCAGTTCCAAGTTCAACTTTTCCAGAATCTGAGGCTTTCAAACAGCCAATTCTTAAAAAGCTAATTAATTCCCCAGAGCCTCTGGTTTTTTTCCCCCTTCTTTCTTTTTTTTCCCCCCCCTCAGTAAATATTTCTGAGATGGTTTTTGCTATAATCAGTGTGAGCAGCTCATTAAAATGCACTGAATGTGGATCCCTCTGAATGTGACATGGCTCAGCATGGACACTCAAGCTGCTTAAGAAGGAGAAAAAGACAGAAAGGGGGGGGGGGGAAAGAAAAGATGGGGATCAAATGAAAGCTCAAACCCAGCATTGCCTTTGAGCTGACACCACAGTTACAGATTTAAGCCAGGGCAGAGAGCCTTCAACCCTGCTATGGAGATGCAAGCTCTGATTTGCTCACTGTGCTGCCTGCCCTCTCCAGCCTGGGTGTCCTCTGAAAAAGGCTTCTCCTAGAGAAAGCTTAAAAGGTGAGGAACTGGCAGAGGAGAGATTCAAACTGGATGTTAGGAAGAAGTTATTTGCAGTGAGGGTGGTGAGACACTGGCACAGGTTGCCCAGGGAGGTTGTGGAGCACAGAATCACCAAATGTGAGTGAAGAGATCACAGAAGGTGTCCAGAGAAGGGCAGCAAGGCTGGGGAGGGGCCTGGAGCACAGCCCTGTGAGGAGAGGCTGAGGGAGCTGGGGGTGTGCAGCCTGCAGAAGAGGAGGCTCAGGGCAGAGCTCATTGCTGTCTGCAGCTCCCTGAAGGGAGGCTGTAGCCAGGTGGGGTTGGGCTCTGCTGCCAGGCAGCCAGCAGCAGAAGAAGGGGACACAGCCTCAAGCTGTGCCAGGGCAGGTCTAGGCTGGATGTTAGGAGGAAGTTGTTGGCAGAGAGAGTGATTGGCATTGGAATGGGCTGCCCAGGGAGGTGGTGGAGTGGCTGTGCCTGGAGGTGTTGAAGCCAAGCCTGGCTGGGGCACTTAGTGCCATGGTCTGGTTGCTTGGCCAGGGCTGGGTGCTAGGTTGGACTGGCTGAGCTGGGAGCTCTCTTCCAGCCTGCTTGATTCTATGAGACTATGACACACCATGCTAAAGAGTTGGTACATGTGGAAGGTGTGAAGCCATCAGACAGTTCCTGTCCTTAAAGAGCTGAGTCAATGCTCTCAGCCACTCTAAAAGGTGCTGTTGTGCCTTCAGAGTGACTGCTCTCAAAGGGAGCAGGGTGAAATCAAGGACTGGTTCAGAGCAGGTCCATGGCATTGGTCTTTCACTTGAAAAAAGCAAAACTCCACAGGGAGGCAAAACATTCTGACTTGTCTGTCACACATGAGCAGAACACAGTTTGTATTGCAGTGTGGATTTTAAAGCTCACTGTTTTCCTGCCCCTTCTCAACAAGGCACTACTAAAAGAGGAGATAAAAAGAAGATAAAAGAGTAGCTGGCACAAGAAAAAGCTGTTTGGTTGTACTCTCTCCTGTGACAACCTTTTGCTGTCCTGCACTGAGGTCTGCAGAGGGGCTTCTGTTTCTCAGGGAGGGGAAACCAAAGAAGTTCTTTTAAAAGGAAAAAAAAAACCCAAAGTTTATTCATAGAGAAGAAAGCAGAAGGAGCAGAGCTATGTGCAAGGAGCACTGAAGTCATCTGGCTTGTACTAAAGCCTATAGCTGAGCAGCCAGAGGTGCTCCTTACATCCCAGGAGCAAAGGAGAGGATGATGGATTAGGGGCAGTGGAGCAAAGCCAGAAGTGGGTAGATTCAGATTGGATATTAGGAAGAAATTCTTCACCATGAGGGTGGTGAGAAACTGGAACAGGTTGCCCAGGGAGGTGGTGGAAGCCTCATCCCTGAAGGTCTTCAAGGTCTGTCTGGCTGAGGTTGTGAGCACCCTGACCTGGTGTGAGGTGTCCTTGCCCATTGCAGGGCTGTTGGAACTGAATGATCCTTGTGGTCCCTTCCAAACCTGACTGATTCTATGATCTCTTCAGCTAACTGAGGAGAAATTTCCCTAAAAACAGAGGGAAAGAGCCACCCAGGACCCAACTCACAGAGATTTCATCACCTTGAAGAGAAATTCTTCTTTGTCAGAGCTGCACTGCACAGGAATTAACTGCATGGAGACCTGGCAGTCTTAGTTTATTGTGCTGGGAGGTCCCTTCCAGCCCTGACAGTTCTATGACAGGGACAGGAGAAAGGTTCTGCAACCTTCAACGGCATCCTTCTGGAGTAGAGGTTTGCTCAAAGAGGAGGCATTGCTGTTTCACCAGGAGTGTTAGAGAGGAGGGGGGCGTGGAGAAGAACTCATCAAGAAGCTCGCCCGAGGTAGAACAAAGCACACCCACAGCAGCCCAAAGCCTTCTGCATTGCAGAGGGAACCAGCCCAGCTTTGGGGAGCAGAGGGAGGCACAGGGTCTGGATGGCATCTCCCCAGTTCCCAGGGTGGATCATGCTCAGGCTGTGTCTCTGCTGTAGCCTGACCCTGTGCCTGCTGACTGGGTGAGCTCAGAGCCCTGTGCAGTGCCCGTGGCCAGCTCCACAAACTGATTTGGGTGTGGGCAAATGCAAATAGCATTAGGCACACACCACTAATCCCTCTTCTGAGCCCCATTCACTCTGGAAATCCAACCCTGCTTCCCTTCTCATTTTTCTCACCAGGCAGATGAGGCTGTGGGGGAGAACACAGGCACCAGGAGCCAGGCAGCACCAGGAGCCAGGCAGCACCAGGCTGAAGGAACTTACTCAAGCCCTCCATGCTCTCTGCAGTTGAGAGCACTGCAATGTGTGCACAGCACTTCACCTCACCCTCGTTCAGCAGAGGCTGGGAGAGTCTGCACTACAAACACAATCTCTCCTGCTTCCTTAGCATCAGAGCTCACACAGATTCGTGGGATCAGTTGGGTTGGAAAGGACCTTAAGAGATCATCCAGTTCCAACCCCCTGCCATGGGCAGGGACACCTCCCACCAGCTCAGGTTGATCAAGACCTCATCCAAGCTGGACTTAGGATGATAGAATGGTTTAGGTTGGAAGGAACCTCAAAGATCATCTAGAACCAGACCCCTGCCATAGGCAGGGACACCTCCCACTAGAACAGGTCCCTCGAGGCCTCATCCAACCTGGCCTTGTACACCTCCAGGCAGGGAGCAACCACAGCCTCCCTGGGTGACCTGTGCCAGTGCTTCACCACCCTCACGGTAAAGAACTTCTTAGTCCTTGATGAGTTTAGGATCACACATCCATACTTAGCTCCTCCATCCTGTGGGGGACACTTAGGAAGTGTAGTTGACCCTCAGAAGACAATTCAGAAAGATGATTTGTTTTGCTACATAGAGACATTATCTCAACCAAGATAGAATCCAGCAGGTTGGAAGAGACCCCCCCTCCTCCAGGCCCCTCCCCAGCCTTGCTGCCCTTCTCTGGACACCTTCCAGCACCTCAACATCTCCCTTGAATTCAGGAGCCCAGAACTGGACACAGCACTCAAGGTGTGGCCTGAGCAGTGCTGAGCACAGGGGCAGAAGAACCTCCCTTGTCCTGCTGCCCACACTGCTCCTGAGCCAGCCCAGGATGCCATTGGCTCTGCTGCCCACCTGGGCACTGCTGCCTCAGCTTCAGCTCCTCTCTCCCAGCACCCCCAGCTCCCTCTCTGCCTGCCTGCTCTCAGCCACTCTGTCCCCAGCCTGTAGTGCTGCTTGGGCTTGTTGTGACCAAAGTGTAGAACCCTGCACTTGGCCTTGTTCAGTGGTTGGGTTTAGCAATATTAACTGCAGTGATTCTGTGGAGTTGCCTGACTGTGGCACAGCGACTGGAAAGTGAAATACTGGAACACAAGGCATGGACAGGCCAGAGTGCATGAGCTCAGGAGTACTGAGAGAAGGTTGGAATGACCTTAGAGGATGGTGTAACAAATAGAAACAAATCTAAGGAGGCTGGAGCCTGTGCTTTTAGCCTATCTCTGCTGACAGAATGCTTAGACACAATGCAGGTGTTGCTGAGAACATAGGAGGGATGTCTGGGCTCATTAGTGTGTGCCATTGGAATGGGCTGCCCAGGGAGGTGGTGGAGTCACCATCCCTGGAGGTGTTCAAGAAAAGCCTGGATGAGGCACTTAGTGCTATGGTCTGGTTGACTGGATAGGGCTGGGTGCTAGGTTGGACTGGATGAGCTCTTCCAACCTGGCTGATTCTATTCTGTTCTAATTTCTAACACAAGTTCATGGAACCAATTGCAGTTTAATACAGTTTGTAGCCTTCTGATGAAAGGTATAAACCCACAGGTTTGGAATGCAATAAACACAGGTTTGGAATGCAATAAACACAGGTTTGGAATGCAATAAACACAGGTTTGGAATGCAATAAACACAGGTTTGAAATGCAATAAACTCATGTTTGGAATGCAATAAATGGATTTGAATTGCTTGCATCAGGTGTTTGCCCTTCCTCTTCTTCTGATACCCATGGTATTGAAGCCTGTGACATTCAGTCTCATCCCATTGGCCTCTGCCCACCCATCCAGCCTGGCCAGGTCCCTCTGCAGGGCTCTCCTACCCTCCAACAGCTCCACAGCTGCTCCTAGCTTGGTGTCATCTGCAAACTTAGTGCTGCTGGACTCAATCCCCTGGTCCAGATCATCAATAAAGATATTGAACAGGACTGTGTCCCCATGCAGGTACCCCCAAGCTGCTTTCCAGTGCACAAATGAGATGTGAAGAAAAGCAGGATCTAAAGGTGCCATCTGTGAGCTTCAGTCTGTGGTCACCTTGAAGTCACAAAGTGCCTGTGCCACCTTACCTCTCCCTGTCCTGTGCTTGCTGGTCCTCTTCACTTGGGGATTGCCAGGGACCATCTTCATCTGGCTTTTAGCATCTTTTTTGTCCCTCTAAGCATGTGTTAATATTAATAACACAGAGATAATATTTTTTCCCTGAGTAAGAAATCAAATTCACCTACATGCTGCCAGATCTACGCCTCCAGGGAAGTGTTTTGAGTCTCAGGCTGCTTGAATAATTCTTTTCTATTTCAGACTCCCCTCTCTTCAAAGGCAACCCAGAGGAGCATGCTCACACAGATCAGTTTCTCTATTGTTTGGTAAGGGGGGGGGGGGGGGGAAAACAAAACCCCAACAGAAAACCCAACCAGAAAATAAACCCCCCAAAAAACTTAACAATCCAAACTATAAAAGCACCAAAAGTCAACTGCAAATCTTGGGCTTATTTCAGTTGCCCTCTGTTTAATCATAGGATCAGTCAGGGTTGGAAGGGACCACAAGGATCAGGCAGTTCCAACCTCCCTGCCATTGTCAGGGACACTGCACACTAGAAGAGGTTATTCAAGGACTCATCCAACCTGGCCTTGAACACCTCCCTGGGCAACCTGTGTCAGTGTCTCACCACCTTCAACCTGTGCCAGTGTCTCACCACTCTCACTGCAAAGAACAACTTAGAATCACACAAGCAGGCAGGGTTGGAAGAGACCACAAGGAGCAGCCAGTTCCAACCCCCCTGCCATGCCCAGGGACACCCTACCCTAGAGCAGGCTGCACACAGCCTCATCCAGCCTGGCCTGAAACACCTCCAGCCATGGGGCCTCAACCACCTCCCTGGGCAACCCATTCCAGCCTCTCACCACTCTCCTGCTCAACAACTTCTTTCTCACAACCAGCCTGACTCTCCCCACCTCCAGCTTTGCTCCATTCCCCCCAGTCCTGCCACTCTCTGACAGCCTCAAAAGTCCCTCTCCAGCTTTTCTGTAGCCCCCTTCAGATGCTGGAAGGCCACAAGAAGCTCACCTGGGAGCCTCCTCTTCTCCAGCCTGCACAGCCCCAACTCTTTCAGTCTGTGCTCACATTTGATTAAAACCAGCACAGATTTAATATGAGGCTTCTTCTAAACAGGGGTGTGTGTGTGTGTGTGGGAAATAAAGATCAACCAACAAAACAACCAAAAAGCAAGAAGAAAAATAGCCCTGCATGAAGCTCTCTGTTATTTTCTTCACCACTGGAGTATTTTATCATCCTGAGCAAAAAAAATGAACTGATGAACTGGAGTTGTCAAAGTTTGCCAGTGATTGATAGTGTCACCTTAAATGTTACTAGTCAAAACTTGTCTTCTCCCTTTTGCACTCCTCCAGAACGCAGGTAGGCAGCTTGCCAGAGGGTAGAGCTCCCTGTTGTGCAGTTGGAGGAGTCAGCAGAACCAGGCACTTGTTGCTCTGAGCATCACGTTGGGGTAGGGGATACCAGGGGCAGCCTGGGGGTAGTGTTTGTGCAGGGCAAACAGCTCCACAGAATGGTGAGGATGGAAGGGACCTCTAGAGAACATCCACAGCAGCTTGCTCAGGGTCTTAGAATCAACCAGGATCAAAATGTCCAGATGGGATTGGAATCTCTCCAGAGAAGGAGACTCCACAACCTCTCTGGGCAGCCTGCTCCAGAACTCCAGCACCTTCACCCCAAAAGAGTTTCTCCTCATGTCGAGGTAGAACCTCCTGGGTTCCAGTTTGTGGTTGTTGCTCCTTATCCTGTCTCTGGGCACTGCTGAAAGAGCCCAGCCTCAGCCTCTTAGACTCATAGAATCAAGCAGGCTGGAAGAGAGCTCCAAGCTCACCCAGCCCAACCTAGCACCCAGCCCTGGCCAAGCAACCAGACCATGGCACTAAGTGCCCCAGCCAGGCTTGGCTTCAACACCTCCAGGCACAGCCACTCCACCACCTCCCTGGGCAGCCCATTCCAATGCCAATCACTCTCTCTGCCAACAACTTCCTCCTCACATCCAGCTTAGACCTGCCCTGGCACAGCTTGAGGCTGTGTCCCCTTCTTCTGTCGCTGGCTGCCTGGCAGCAGAGCCCAACCCCACCTGGCTACAGCCTCCCTGCAGGCAGCTGCAGACAGCAATGAGCTCTGCCCTGAGCCTCCTCTTCTGCAGGCTGCACACCCCCAGCTCCCTCAGCCTCTCCTCACAGGGCTGTGCTCCAGGCCCCTCCCCAGCCTTGCTGCCCTTCTCTGGACATGCTCCAGCACCTCAACATCTCTCTTGAATTCAGGAGCTCAGAACTGGACACAGCACTCAAGGTGTGTCCTGAGCAGTGCTGAGCACAGGGGCAGAAGAACCTCCCTTGTCCTGCTGCCCACACTGCTCCTGAGCCAGCCCAGGATGCCACTGGCAAATCTCTCCTCTCCCTCTCATGGTTCTGGCAGCACCACCCATGCCCATGTGTTCTTCACAAGGTCTGAGCTATCCCATCTAGGTTAGCTTTGACCTCCATGACCATGTTCTGATGCCTTTGCTTTGCTGCTTCCTCCTCTGACAGCACACAGAAAGTGGAGTTTGAACTTCTGGCCTTATAACTGTGTTCCTCCCAGCTGAGAAAGCAGACAGCTTGTGATGAAAATTAATTTGCTAATAAACATAATTAGTACACAAAGGGACAATCACCAAAATCAAGCCCTGCTTTGTTTCCCTAAGCTTGTTCAAGTGTTGCATGAATAGGAGCAGATTATAAGCATAAATCATTTGCAGGCTGCACCTTGGGACAAAGCTGAAGGCTGAGCTTTGTCTCTGCAGATACCTCGAGTCCTCTTCCTTATATTTTATGCATTTGAGCAGACAGATCTTTATGCACATTCATGAGTGGTTCAGGGAAAACAAAAGCCTGCCTGGTCTGCTCCTTTTTTTTTTTCCCTGGCACCGCTCTCACTCCACAGCGAAATTACCATTTTGCAGCTTCCACCCAGGAAATCTTTTGTCTAGTCCTAAATCCTCTGTCTGGCCCTTCCCCATCACTGCTTGCAGAGTTGGTGAGTTCACAGCCTCCCTGTCAGCACTCTCTGCTTTCTCATTTCCCTTCTGTCTTGGATTTTTCTCTGTTATTTCGATGAGCACAGGCTCAAACCAGCAGCTGCTGCTTCATTCCTGTGGCTTCTGGGGAGAAGCTTCTTCCCTCCCCAGGTTAGAATAGGGAGTGAGGGCAGCTTGGCTTTGCCCCTCAGTCTGGCTTTTTTTTGTCCTCTGAGATGCCTGGAGAGAGAAAAACTCAACCCCCAAAGTTTCTGTCCTTGCTGCTTGTGATAGCTTTGCCTTCCTGTTGCTACAGCTGCACCTGGAGAGGCTGAGCTGTCCCTCATAGATGTGACACCTCCACTGCTGCCTCTGAGTTGATGCCTTCATAAATATGACTGCATCATAGAATCAGTCAGGGTTGGAAGGGACCACAAGGAGCAGCCACTTCCAACCCCCTGCCATGCTACCCTAGAGCAGGCTGCCCNGCATCCTCTTGCAGTCTCTGCTTCCCTCCCCCTCCTCCAGGCACGATGCCTGCAGAGATGTTAGCTGAGCCTGGGGACATAGCAGGATTGCTTCCCCAAAACGACTGTGGAAGAAACAAGCAAACAAAGCCAAGCCAGAACAAAACAAGACCCCCAACCCCTCCTGCCCAGCAGCCCAGGTCTGCTGCTTGCCCTTCTGCTCCTGCCTTGGCCGTGGGGAGAGCAGGGCTGGCAGGGCTGGGCTGTCTCGGTGTGTTTGGCAGAGCTGTGCAGGATGCCGTTTGGAGCTGTCTCCGCTCCAGGTTGGGGCTGCTGGGGAAGCTGCTGCACCTTTCCCCCACGGATTAGTCGACAGCTGTAGGAGCTGCAGGAGATCCATAAGTGAGAGGCAGCTCTCCCCCAGATTTCCAGGGAATTAGCTAAGGCAAAGCCACTCGACAAGGAAGCTTTTCACACCGGGAGTGGTGGAGCACAGGAGCAGGTTGTCCAGGGGGTGTGATCGAGGGACATCCTCTGGGGACATTCAAGATCAGCCTGATCTAGTTGGAGATGTCCCTGCTGGCTGCAGGGGGATGGGACAAGGTCACAGGATGTCAGGGGTTAGAAGGGACCCAAAGAGATCATCCAGTCCAACCCCCCTGCCAGAGCAGCACCACACAATGTAGCTCAGGGCACATAGCAACACATCCAGACAGGCCTGAAAAGGCTCCACAGAAGGAGACTCCACAACCTCTCTGGGCAGCCTGT
Organism: Tricholaema leucomelas; assembly: GCA_013400475.1. Classification (NCBI taxonomy): domain Eukaryota; kingdom Metazoa; phylum Chordata; class Aves; order Piciformes; family Lybiidae; genus Tricholaema lacrymosa; species Tricholaema leucomelas. The sequence goes on from WAAF01005903.1 coordinate 350,562, forward strand.
GCCAGGGCTCTGAGACCCTTCCAGGCAAGAAGTTCCCCCTTGTGTTGAGCTGGAGCCTCCTGTGCTGCAGCTTCCATCCATTGCTGCTTGTCCTATCCCAGGGAGCAGTGAGCAGAGCCTGTCCCCCCCCTTAGCCCTCAGATAGTTATGATCATTTATCAGATCCCCTCTCAGTCTTTTCTCTTCTCCACTCAGCTTCAGCTTCCTTTTGCCTGGAGGTTGCTGGTACTGGAGGCACAGAGCTGTCATCTGCAGGATGGTAAAGTGCTAGGTGGAGGCTCTCAGGGGTGTGAGTTTTGGCTCTGTGTGCCCCTGAGCATCCTAAGCATCATCTTTCCTTCTCAGTTACCTCAAAGTGAGGAGCTGTTGTTTCCTTCCCTCTAGTCACAGAAGGGTGGGGGTTGGAAAGGGAGCTCTGAAGCTCATCTAGTCCAAGCCTGTTGGTTTCCCTTGCCCTTTATGTGAGGCACTTTGCTCTTTGCACTGCTGCAGTGTCTGGTATGTATTTTCCCAATCATTGTTTGCACTTTGAGGCCTCCTTTATTATCCATGGCATGAATAATATCAAAATGGCATTTTGTACAGGGTTGGAGATCAGAATTTCCTATTGGAAATCAATGAGTGCATCTTGCCTAAAAAGCAAGGACCTTTATATAAGCAGCATCTGTATTTGTCACTGCTGATGGAAGGTGCTGTGGTTGTCTGTCTCTTCATGGCCTATCCAGAAGTCTGGGATGCTTTTCTCAGAGGCCACCATAGAATCATAGAATCAACCAGGTTGGAACAGATCTCCAAACTCATCCAGTCCACCCTAGCACCCAGCCCTGTCCTGTCAACTAGATCATGGCACATCTTTGTGGGTGCCATGGACAGAGGTACTGAGTGCAGCCTCAGCAAGTTTGCTGATGACACCAAGCTGGTCCATCCAGAGGGACCTGGACAGGCTGCAGAGGTGGGCACAAACCAACCTCATGAGCTTCAACAAGACCAAGTGCAAGGTCCTGCAGCTGGGTCAAGGCAGTGCCAAGCACAAATCCTGGCTGGAGAGCAGCCCTGAGGAGAGGGAGTTGGGAGTGCTGGGGGACGAGAAGCTCAACAGGAGCCAGCAGTGTGCACTTGCAGCCCAGAAAGCCAAGCAGAGCCTGGGCTGCAGCAGCAGAAGTGTGGCCAGCAGGGCCAGGGAGGGGATTCTCCCCCTCTGCTCCGCTCTGCTGAGACCCCACCTGGAGTACTGCATCCAGCTCTGNGGAGGAAGTTCCTGAGCATGAGAGTGGTGAGAGGCTGGAATGGGTTGCCCAGGGAGGTGGTTGAGGCCCCATGGCTGGAGGTGTTTCAGGCCAGGCTGGCTGAGGCTGTGGGCAGCCTGCTCTAGGGTAGGGTGTCCCTGGGCATGGCAGGGGGGTTGGAAGTGGCTGCTCCTTGTGGTCCCTTCCAACCCTGACTGATTCTGTGATTTCAAGTGCCTCATCCAACACCTCCTGGATGTCAGGAATGGATGATTTCTAGCCTGGCCCCAGTATAGTTTAGATTTAAACAGCAGCCTGCAGATGAAAGGCTCAACCTCCCCTTGCCACACCACTCCTGTGCATCACTTTGTCATTAGAACAGTTAACTAGGAAGGGTTTGTCCCTTCTCAAGTCCTACATGGCTCAAGGTGACTGAGCAATTCCCTGCTGGAGTGGATCTGTTCAGAATAGAACTTCATCTGTTAGCCAGAGCTGGGTCAGGGAGAGAGAGCCTGGATTCTATTCCTAGTCCTGCAATGCCTTACCCTGATGGAGTCAGCACCTCTGCTCTGGGGCTTATCCTGAATGGCTCTAGAGACAGAACCAGCTTGAGAGGTGACCAGGGCCAAGGAAAGCAAAGGTCTCTGTGTGTCTGGTCTGGAATAAACTCATCTACATCCATCTGTGCAAGGTCCTGCAGCTGGGTCAAGGCAATCCCAAGCACCAATCTAGGCTGGGCAGTGCCTGGCTGGAGAGCAGCCTTGAGGAGAGGGTCTTGGGGATGCTGCTGGACAAGAAGCTCAACAGGAGCTGTCAGTGTGCTCTGGCAGCCCAGAGAGCAACCAGAGCCTGGGCTGCAGCAAGAGCAGTGTGGGCAGCAGGGTGAGGGAAGTGATCCTGCCCCTCTGCTGCACACTGCTGAGACCCCACCTGGAGTGCTGCATCCAGTTCTGGAGCCCCTGGGACAAGAGGGATGTGGAGGTGCTGGAAGGTGTCCAGAGCAGGGCCAGGAGGATGAGCAGAGGGCTGCAGCAGCTCTGCTGGGAGGAGAGACTGAGGGAGCTGGGGCTGTGCAGGCTGGAGAGCAGAAGGCTCCAAAGTGACCTTATTGTGACCTTTTAGTATCTGAAGGGGGCTCCAAGAAAGCTGGGGAGGGACTTTTGAGGCTGTCAGGGAGTGACAGGACTGGGAGGGATGGAGCAAAGCTGGAAATGGAGAGATTCAGCCTGGATGTTAGGAAGAAGTTCTTCCGAACTTGAGAGAGGTGAGAGGCTGGAAGGGGCTGCACAGGGAGGTGGTGGAAGCCTCATCCCTGGAGGTGTTTAAGGCCAGGCTGGATGAGGCTGTGGGCAGCCTGCTCTAGGGTAGGGTGTCCCTGGGCATGGCAGGGGGGTTGGAAGTGGCTGCTCCTTGTGGTCCCTTCCCACCCTGACTGCTTCTAGGATTGTATGACTGATCTGGCACAGAAGATTTGCCCTTCCAAACTGCAGAGGGATGAAGGCTCCCATTGATGAGCCCCAAATCTGCTGTTTATCTGGAAGTTTTGCTGCACACACAAACCTCTCTCTCCTGTAGCTCATTTAGCCCAGAGCATAATCAGTCAAAAACTGCAAGGCAACCTCATCACCTGTAAGCATTCTAGTGGGAAAATGTGCAGCACCAGCAGGAATTCAGATTAAAGATGTTCAAAAACATATCCTTTCATCAGTGCTTTCTTCCTCATTAAATGCAGACTTTGCTCCTAAGTATTTGCCCAATAAAAAGGGAGAAATAGGTAAAAGTTAATGCTCTACAATTAAGCTCCCTCAAATCTTCCCAGAAGGTTCACCTTAGCTTAATTTAATATCCCTTCAGTTCTCCCAAGCCATCTGTTTGGCTGAGATGCAAAACAAATGTGTACAGTTGGGTGCATTTGTCATGGAAGCCTTGGAGGTGACAACAGCCCTTGGAAAAAGAGGTTTGTTCAGTGACCCTGCAGGCCAGCTGCTTCTCCAGGGAGTCCTTCAGCATGAAGCCCAAGGGCTGTCCTGGGAGAGACACTTGGGATAATCCAGCATGGCAGGAAAAGCCTCTCTTAAATCATAGCATCGCAGCATTGTCCTGGCTGGAAAAGAGCTCTGAGTGCAACCCAACACCACCATGGCCACAGGTTGCTTGAGTACCTCCAGGGATGGGGACTCCACCACCTCCCTGGGCAGCCTGTGCTGGTGCCTGACTGCTCTTGCAGGAAAGAAAGACTCAACTTAAACCATCTGTAGGCAAGTCAAGAGGCTCACTGACTGGGCTCAGCCACGGTGCAGGTCAGAGCAGACACTGACCTACATGCCCAGCTGGGTGGGGGCTTTGGGGGTCATATTTGAAGGACATACAAACTGTTTCCCTCCTGAGCTAGTTAAGAGACCCTTGCTGAGTGGAGCAGGAGAGCAAAGCCAAGCAGGAGGACTGTGATGGAGGAGGAAGACTTCCTGAGCACTGCGGTGCTAACCTTCCAGCTGCCCTCATTAGCACAGCTCTGCCTCCCCCGGGGAGCAGCTGCCAAGCTTTGGAGCTGCTGCTGCTGCTCTTGTCTAGTCTGTGCTCCACACCCCCACGGCTTTCCAGCTCCCCCCAGGCAGTGCTGGGTCCTCTGCAGCCCCACAGGTAGGCAGAGGCTTTGTCACAGTAGGTCTGGGCATAGTCTAGGCAGTCTGGTCCTGTGCTCCTGTGGCACCTGGCAGTGCCAGCATCCAGGTCAGTGGCCATGGGCTTTGCCCTTCACGTATGGTCTAGTGCACAGAGGGGCAATGTGTGCCAGCTGGTGGGAAGCATAGCCTGAACAGCTGCTCTGAAGGCCAGAACAGGACACTGGGACTCTGCTTCCCAGTTTCCCCTCTGTCACTGCCAGAGAGTACTCCTCACAGAGCCCAGGACCCCTGAGCTGCACCATCAATTGGAGACAGAACAAGGGGGATGGTCTCAAGCTGAGGCTGGGGAGGTTTAGATTGGACATTAGGAAAAAGTACCTCATGGAGAGAGTGGTCAGGGACTGGAATGAGCTGCCCAGAGAGGTGGTGGAGTCACCCAGCCTGGATGTGTTTAAGGGTGGTTTGGATGAGGTGCTTGGGGCTATGGTTTAAGGTGACTCTTGTAGAGTAAGGTTCTAGATTGGACTTGGTGCTCCTGAGGGGCTTTGCCAGCCTGCATCTTTCTGTGCTGACAAGCAAGGGGCTAACTCCAGCCTCATTACCCTCTGACTTTACCCTTTCCTCCTGCAGAAGGAGAGGGGCACAACTGACCCAAGCCTTCCAAGTTCTGCAGGTGAAGTGGCCAAGAGGTGGAGAGGTTATGGTGACTGCAGTGTGTGAGCTGGTGACCTCCTGCCTTGCCTGTTGGGGTTCTCCTCGTTGCTGCCATCAAGGAGGTGTGGGTTTGGTACACTCACGAGCCCAAGCTGGTGCTGTAGCTTTCCCCTCCCTTTCTAGCCTGGTATGTCCTGGGCATGTTTGAGTGTGGTCTTATGTCTTGGGCATGTTTGAGTGTGGTCTTATGTCCTGGGCATGTTTGAGTGTGGTCTGGTGACTGCAGGTCTTCCTCATTACCCTGAATTTTAGCCTTAGAGAATCTTTAAGGCTGGAAAAGACCTCCAAGTCCAACTGCCAGCCCATTAAACCATGTCCTGAAGTGCCATCTGCACATGTTTGTTTGGTTTTCTAGCACATGCAGGGGTCACAGAATCATAGAATGGTTTAGGCTGGAAGGGACCTCAAAGCTCATCCAGTTCCAGCTGGATGGAGTTTGTCTCTGAGTGGAAAACTTCAGTGTGTAGCACGGTGAGGAGCACTGCACACTGAACAGGTAGCTCCTGGGTGGGGAGTGAAAGGTTTGCTGATTAAGAAGAAGCTGAGGAGAGGATTGCAGTGCCTGAAAAGGGCTACCAGGAAAGCTGGGAAGGGACTTTTGACAAGGGCTTGTAGTGACAGGATGAGAAGGAATGGATTGAAGCTTGAGGAGGGAAGGTTGAGACTGGAGATGAGAATGAAATACTTTACACTGAGGGTGGTGAGAGACTGGCACAGGTTGCCCAGGGAGGTTGTGGATGCTTCCTCCATGGAGATGTTCAAGGCCATGCTGGGTGAGGCCTTGAGCAACTTGGTCTAGTAGAAGTGTCCAGTTCTGGGCTCCTGAATTCCAGAGAGATGTTGAGGTGCTGGAAGGTGTTTGGAGAAGGGCAGCAAGGCTGGGGAGGGGCCTGGAGCACAGCCCTGTGAGGAGAGGCTGAGGGAGCTGGGGGTGTGCAGCCTGCAGAAGAGGAGGCTCAGGGCAGAGCTCATTGCTGTCTGCAGCTCCCTTCAGGGAGGCTGTAGCCAGCTGGGGTTGGGCTCTGCTGCCAGACAAGCAGCAATGGAACAAGGGGACACAGCCTCAAGCTGTGCCAGGGCAGGTCTAGGCTGGATGTTAGGAGGAAGTTGTTGGCAGAGAGAGTGATTGGCATTGGAATGGGCTGCCCAGGGAGATGGTGGAGTCCCTGGAGGTGTTGAAGCCAAGCCTGGCTGGGGCACTGAGTGCCATGGTCTGGTTGATTGTCTAGGGCTGGGTGCTAGGTTGGACTGGCTGAGCTTGGAGGTCTCTTCCAACCTGCTTGATTCTATGATTCTATGAAGGTGTCCCTGCCTGTGGGGGGGGTTGGAACTGGATGATCTTTTAAGTCCCTTCCACCTTAAACCTTTCCCTGAATCAGTGAATTTCTACTAACCTCAACTCAACGCTTGCCATCGGCTGCCAAGCAGCAAGAGAACTCTGCTGGGGCTGAGCCAAATGGAGCTGCTTAGGCTCTAGTTTTTGTTTCAAAGAACTTGATTGTTCCTCAAAGCCATCTGTAAAGGGTTGCACCCCCAGGAGTCCTGTTTGAAGTGCAGGAGTAGCAAGCAAGCAGAACCCATCAGAACCACGCTCCCTGCGCGTCTCCAGGCTGCCAGTTGCTATTTCTGGATCCAGGACTTGCTGGAGAAGAATTTGCTGCTGGTGTCATTTTATGTAAATTGGGCTCCGTCTGTCACTGCTCCTCTACCAAATGGCCTCCAGAAGTGCTGGGTTTGGGTTGGTTTGGAGGCACACCAGACTATTTCTCCTGGAGTAAGCAGCCTGTGCACACCCAAGGCTTGTTTCATCACAGCGCAGCCAAACGGGGATGGGAATCATAGGATCATAGAATGGTTTAGGTTGGAAGGGACCTCAAAGCTCAGCTAGTTCCAGCCTCCTGCCATAGGCAGGGACACTTTCCACTAGAACAGGTTGCTCAAGGCTTCATCCAACCTGGTCCTGAACACCTCCAGGCTGCCCACAGCCTCATCCAGCCTGGCCTTAAACACCTCCAGCCATGGGGCCTCAACCACCTCCCTGGGCAACCCATTCCAGCCTCTCACCACTCTCCTGCTCAACAACTTCCTCCTCACCTCCAGCCTGACTCTCCCCACCTCCAGCTTTGCTCCATCCCCCCCACTCCTGGCACTCCCTCACAGCCTCAAAAGTCCCTCCCCAGCTTTCTTGTAGCCCCCTTCAGATCCTGGAAGGCCACAAGAAGGTCACCTGGGAGCCTCCTCTGCTCCAGCCTGCACAGCCCCAACTCTTTCAGTCTGTGCTCACAGCAGAGCTGCTGCAGCCCTCTCAGCATCCTCCTGGCCCTGCTCTGGACACTCTCCAGCATCTCCACATCCCTCTTGTCCCAGGGGCTCCAGAACTGGATGCAGTACTCCAGGTGGGGTCTCAGCAGAGCGGAGCAGAGGGGGAGAATCACCTCCCTGGCTCTGTTGGCCACACTTCTGCTGCTGCAGCCCAGGCTCTGCTTGGCTTTCTGGGCTGCAAGTGCACACTGCTGGCTGCTGTTGAGCTTCTTATCCAGCAGCAGCCCCAAGTCCCTCTCCTCAGGGCTACTCTCCAGCCACTCACTGCCCAGCCTGGATTTGTGCTTGGGATTGCCTTGACCCAGCTGCAGGACCTTGCACGTGGTCATATTGAAGCTCCTGAGGTTGGCTTGTGCCCACCTGTCCAGCCTGTCCAGGTATCTTGGTTGAATGTGAGGATCTTGGTGATGTTTTCCAACCTAACTTGTCAGGACAGGGTTAATGGTTCAATTTGATGACCTTGGTGATGTTTTCCACCCTATCTTGGCAGGGTTAATGGTTCAATTTGATGGTCTTGGTGATGTTTTTCAACCTAAGCAATTCTATGACTCCACATAGGGATTAGTTTTGTCTTTTAAAGCAGAGCATCCCTATGACAATGGTTCCAAGGCATAAAACTACCCCAAGATCATGCTGAGAACAAACAGAAAGGCACTGAGAGGAACACAGATAGGCATGGAAAAGGCATTTTAAATGAGCATCTCCCTCCCAAGAGTGTTTGAACCCAATGGGAAAGGCCAACAGCTACCAGAGGTCAGGCACATGGAGATTTTGAGTTACAGCTCTAATACTCTTGCAGACTGTGTCAGATCTTCTGTTCTGTCCCTGCCTTGAGTAAAGCTAAGCAGAGTGAGAGCTCAGCTTCCAAGAGTGAAGAGAGGAGCTCTATCAACACCCAGAGGAAGCAGCATTGATCCTGCCCTGCTGAAGTGGAAGGAGTAAGCAGAGTGAGAGCTCAGCTTCCAAGAGTGAAGAGAGGAGCTCTATCAACACCCAGAGGAAGCAGCATTGATCCTGCCCTGCTGAAGTGGAAGGAGTAAGCAGAGTGAGAGCTCAGCTTCCAAGAGTGAAGAGAGGAGCTCTATCAACACCCAGAGGAAGCAGCATTGATCCTGCCCTGCTGAAGTGGAAGGAATTTTGTGGCTGTCTTTGAGGGGCACAAAAAAGAAGCCTTTGAACAGGATTACTCTTAAATTGTGAAGAATCTCTCCAGCTCCTATGAAAAGAAGTTTGCATTATCAACCCTGACAGGGAACTGGAGCTTGGAGGATCTGCACCTTCCTGAAAGCCAACCAGAAAAAGCCCTGCTAGAGCTGGGTGGTAGCAGAATCCTCCACACCATAGGAGTGGAGGATTCTAGAAAGGATAATTTGGGCCTAAAAGGTTTTTGTACTTGTTCTACCTGATTGCTTTTTGGATATGAATGCTCTTGTAAAGAGAATTTCTCTTTAAACTTCCAATCAGTGTGCAGTGTCCTCCCTCTTCCTCCTGAAAAGGGCCAAGAGTCATTTCTGTCCTCCAGCCCTGGATTGGTGATGGCTTCAAACTGGAACAAGCTGGGAAGCAGAGCTAAACTTTTCCCAAACTTCAGACCCCCACATCATAGAGGCAAAGAGACCTTTTGGTGTGTTCTCCAAACATAAAAATCCATCTGATGTGTCTGAACCTCCTTTCCCAACTTCTTTCTGATGGTGTAGGTTAAATACTTGGAAGTAGGTTACAAAAGGACTGAAGTGCTGAAGAACAAATATTCCTCTGGTGACTTGCTTGGTGGCCTAGTTCTTGGGCAGCAAAGTCATAGGAGACAGAACACCTCAAAGCACACTAAACAAATGCTGGAGGCACTTCTAGGAGGGGTCCAGAGAGGCATGGAAGGAAAAGTGAAAAGCTGCTGTTGGTTCTTGAGGAACTGATGGATCTGAACAGGTTTCCTGGAGAAGAGGAGCAGAGGGCAGCAGAGTTAGGATGATCTGAGCAGGCTCTGCAGTGCCACTTGCTCTGGGTCTAGGGTTGAGGCAACACCTTCATGGGAGCAGCAGACTGCACTTGAAGCAGCCTAACCCTAACCTCTAATCTGATGTTGTGAGAGCAGCAGATTGCACTCATAGCATCCTAACCCTAACCTCTGAAGCATCCTAATCCTAAACCATAACCCTAACCTCTAACCCTATCCCTGACCTGCTGCTGTGAGAGCAGCAGATTGCACCTGAACCATCCTAAGCCTAACCCCTAACCCTAAACTCCTGCTCTCACAGCACAGATTGCATTTGGAGCATCCTAACCCTAATCTGCTGCTGTGAGAGCAGCAGATTGCACTTAAAGCATCCTAACCCTAACCTCTAACTCTCAGAAGATTGCACTTGAAGCATCCTAACCCTAACCTCTAACTCTCAGCAGATTGCACTTGAAGCATTCTAACCCTAACCCCTAACCCTAAACTCCTGCTCTCACAGCACCAGATTGCACTTGGAGCATCCTAACCCTAATCTGCTACTGTGAGAGCAGCAGATTGTATTTGGAGCATCCTAACCCTAACCTCTAACCCTAATCTGCTGCTGTGAGAGCAGCAGATTGCACTTGAAGCATCCTAACCCTAACTTCTAACCCTAATCTGCTGTTGTGAGAGCAGCAAATTGCACTTGAAGCATCCTAACCCTAACTTCTAACCCTAATCTGCTGTTGTGAGAGCAGCAGATTGCATTTGAAGCATCCTAACCCTAACTTCTAACCCTAATCTGCTGTTGTGAGAGCAGCAGATTGCACTTGAAGCATCCTAACCCTAACTTCTAACCCTAATCTGCTGTTGTGAGAGCAGCAGATTGCATTTGGAGCATCCTAACCCTAACCTCTAACCCTAATCTGCTGTTGTGAGAGCAGCAGATTGCATTTGGAGCATCCTAACCCTAACCTCTAACCCTAATCTGCTGCTGTGAGAGCAGCAGATTGCACTTGAAGCATTCTAACCCTAACTCCTGACCCTAAACTCCTGCTCTCACAGCACCAGATTGCATTTGGAGCATCCTAACCCTAATCTGCTGCTGTGAGAGCAGCAGATTGCATTTGAAGCACCCTAACCCTAATCTGCTGTTGTGAGAGCAGCAGATTGCATTTGGAGCATCCTAACCCTAACCACTAACCCTAATGTGCTGCTGTGAGAGCAGCAGATTGCACTTGAAGCATTCTAACCCTAACCCTAAACTCCTGCTCTCACAGCACCAGATTGCATTTGGAGCATCCTAACCCTAATCTGCTGCTGTGAGAGCAGCAGATTGCACTTGAAGCTTCCTAACCCTGACTTCTAACCCTAATCTGCTGCTGTGAGAGCAGCAGATTGCATTTGGAGCATCCTAACCCTAACCTCTAACCCTAATGTGCTGTTGTGAGAGCAGCAGATTGCACTTGAAGCATCCTAACCCTAACTTCTAACCCTAATCTGCTGTTGTGAGAGCAGCAGATTGCATTTGGAGCATCCTAACCTTAATCTGCTGCTGTGAGAGCAGCAGACTGCACTTGAAGCACCCTCAAATGCCCTTTCCCCCATCACCTTCTACGCCTGTGCATGGCATTGCTGATGCCCCTGGGTAATTCTGCTTCTCCAGGTTCATTATGGGTGTGGATGAATATTTGATTAGAAATTGCATTTAATTCTCCATCAAATGACAAGAAAGGCAAAAGGCAAAAATCCAACCCTCTTCATCAGCTGCTAAATGTAGTCCCTGGTCACTAGAAAGAGATTTGAAGTGCTTTTGAAGGGGCAAAAGTTGACTGCCCTCAAATTGCTCCTTTCTTGGGTGGCTCAGCTCTGGTGGGTTGCTCCCAACCACAGGGAGAAAGGAAGTGTGACCTGGTGTCGAAAGGTTTCGTGGGGCATGGAGTAAGAGAAGTGGTTAAAAGCTGAACTTTGGAGTGTTTCTATTTTTAATGAAATGTTAATTGCAGAAGAGGGCTCTGCAAAAGGTCTGCTCAGATCATTTAATCCATAGAGGTGACCTTTAGGTTGAATTTCTTCTCTTGTGCTTTACCCTTCAACCCTATCTGGGGACTGACCTCATCTGCCAGGCTGCTCCACACTTAATTAGGAAGATGCCTGCTTCATGTTCTTCTTTCATGTTTATTAATGTTCCCTTGCTAGGGGTATACTGTGAGGAGGAGAGATGAGGATTGCTGTGCTGCAAAGTGTTCTTTATGTGCCAACAGAAGGGCATGGACAGTGCAGGGGTTGAGACACTGGAGCAGGTTGAGGGTGGTGAGACCCTGGCAGAGGTTGCCCAGGGAGGTTGTGGAGCACAGAATCACCCAATGTGATCAAAGATCACATTGGGTGATTCTGTGCTCCACAACCTCCCTGGAGGTGTTCAAGATCAGGTTGGATGAGTCCCTTGAGTGACCTGTTCTAGTGGGAGGTGTCCCTGCCTATAGCAAGGGGTTGGAACTGGCTGAGCTTTGAGGTCTCTTCCAATCTAAACCATTCTATGAGGGGCAAAGGGTTGAAATTAGATCAGGATAGATTTAGTTTGGACACTGGGAAGAAGTTCTTTACTATAAAGGTGGTGAGACTCTGGCATAGGTTGGCCAGGGAGGTGGTTGGTGGAGGCCTCATCCCTGGAGCTATACAAGAGCAGACTTGATGGGCTTTAAGCAACCTGATCTGGTTGTGGCTGTCCCTGCTTCTTGCAGGGGGGTGAGCAAGATACTGGAAGATGTTTGGAGAAGGGCAGCAAGGCTGGGGAGGGGCCTGGAGCACAGCCCTGTGAGGAGAGGCTGAGGGAGCTGGGGGTGTGCAGCCTGCAGAAGAGGAGGCTCAGGGCAGAGCTCATTGCTGTCTGCAGCTCCCTGCAGGGAGGCTGTAGCCAGCTGGGGTTGGGCTCTGCTGCCAGGCAGCCAGCAATAGAACAAGGGGACACAGCCTCAAGCTGTGCCAGGGCAGGTCTAGGCTGGATGTGAGGAGGAAGTTGTTGGCAGAGAGAGTGATTGGCATTGGAATGGGCTGCCCAGGGAGGTGGTGGAGTGGCTGTGGCTGGAGGTGTTGAAGCCAAGCCTGGCTGGGGCACTTAGTGCCATGGTCTGGGTGATTGTTTAGGGCTAGGTGCTAGGTTGGGCTGGATGAGCTTGGAGCTCTCTTCCAACCTGGCTGATTTCATGGTTCTATGTCTTTTAAAGGTCCTTTCCAACCCTCTGCATTCTACAATACTCAGAGCCTGAAAATGGGAGAGTTCCTTACTTCAAAGGGACACAAAAAGAAGGGAAGGACACTCACACTCACACTCACACTCACACACACACAGAGCTTCTCCTGCATCCCAGAAGCACACCCACCCTTATATACCCTTTTAGTGGAACAGAAGCATCACTTGGGGGGGATAGAAACCACCCCTTTTTTTTTCCTTCTCTCCCAACCATCTTCATTCATTTCTTTTGATGCTGATAAGCAGCTTAGCACAGCATGAAATTTTCTACCACGGTTCTGAGTTGCCTGAGAATTCAGGTATGAAAGTGAACCAGCAGCCAGCAAGGAGATGTGTGTTCGTGTGCTGAAAGGCTTGCAGGGATTAAGTGCCTTTGCAAAAGGCTGTTTTCTACTCAGAGCTCTGATTCTGCCTCTTCTGTTAAGCACAACGCAGCCAGCACTGCTCTGGGTGAAGATTGTGATGCTAATTAAAGGAGGAAAGAAGGAGGGGAAGGGAAAGTACCAAGCAGTCCGTCCTGGTTGGTTGTCTGGAGGATACCTGAGAGTAGAAGCTTCCAGCAAAGGGGAGGCTTTAGCTTTGCAGTCTTGAGCTGCTTTGGCACACAAACTCCTTGCCTGCCACTGACCTGCTGCTGCCATGCGCTGGAGTATCTGCAAGGGACCTTAAAGATCATCCAGTTCCTGCCATGGCAGAGGGAGTGGAACTGGATGATCTCTAAGGTCCCTTGAAGATGCTCCATAGCAGGAACTGGATGATCTCTAAGGTCCCTTGAAGATGCTCCATAGCAGGAACTGGATGATCTCTAAGGTCCCTTGAAGATGCTCCATAGCAGGTACTGGATGATCTCTAAGGTCCCTTCCAACCCAAACCATTTTGTGATTCCATGACAAGAAAATAACCCAAAGCAGCTACTTCAGAGGACCATGAGACTGAGTGACAGGGAGCCTAGAAACCTCTCAGCTGCCCTATCCCCTGGAGAGCTGGGACAGATGATCCTTGAGGTCCCTTCCAAAGTGCTGTTCTGTGATTCTCTGGCTGCTGGAGGGGGCATGATGGTCTCCTGGAGAGCAAACTTCTTTTCAGTGTGTGATGTGGATTGATGTGCCACTGCCCGTGGGGGAGGACAATGCTGGTATGGGTGGTCCCAGAAGCAGAAGCCAGCCAAAGTTCTTCAGCTGGAAATGCAAACCTTTGTGTGCTACCAGGGCCAGCAGAAGGCAGCTCCAAGTGACCCAGCAATTCCTCCCAGCTCATAGGCTCACAGCCCTGTTAGCTTCTGCTCCACTCTGAAGTGGTGAATGAGCTCCCAGATCTCTCCTCACAGAAACACAGAATGCCAGGGGCTGGAAGGGACCTCCAAAGCTGATCCAGTCCAACTCCCCCTGCCAGAGCAGGATCTCCTACAGCAGATCACACAGGAACACATCCAGGAGGGTTTTGAATATCTCCAGAGGGAGACTCCACAACCCCCCTGGGCAGCCTGTGCCAGGCTTCTGTCACCCTCACAGGGAAAAAATCCTCCTCATGTTTAACTGAAACTTCCTCTGCCTCAGCTTCCACCACTGCCCCTGGTGCTGGCACTGGCATCACCCAGCAGAGCCTGGCTCCAGCCTCCTGCCACTCACCTGCACACATTGATAACCACTGCTGAGGTCACCTCTCAGGCTCCTCCAAGCTCCCAGCCCCAGCTCCCTCAGGCTCTCCTCCTAACAGAGCTGTTCCATTCCCTTCAGCATCTTTGT
>WAAF01005904.1:859-12868 GCA_013400475.1 Tricholaema leucomelas
AGCCCAGAACTGGACACAGCACTCAAGGTGTGGCCTGAGCAGTGCTGAGTCCAGGGGCAGAAGAACCTCCCTTGTCCTGCTGGCCACACTGCTCCTGAGCCAGCCCAGGATGCCATTGGCTCTGCTGCCCACCTGGGCACTGCTGCCTTATCTTCAGCTACTCTCTACCAGCACCCCCAGGTCCCTCTCTTCCTGGCTGCTCTCAGCCACTCTGTCCCCAGCCTGTACTGCTGCTTGGGGTTGTTGTGTCCAAAGTGCAGAACCCTGCACCTGGCCTTGTTCAATCTCATCCCATTGGCCTCTGCCCACCCATCCAGCCTGTCCAGGTCCCTCTGCAGGGCTCTCCTACCCTCCAATATATCCACACCTGCTCCTAGCTTGGTTCCACTTCAAACTCACTGATGCTGGACTCAATCCCCTGGTCCAGGTCATCAATAAAGATATTGAACAGGATCCCAACTCTCCAGTCTGTGCCAGACCTCACAGGACAGCAGCAGAGCCTGGTGGTACATCCATTTCCTGATAGCCTTTTTATCTTCTCTCCTACTAGTCCAGGAATAACAAGCAAGTTACTACCTTGTCACTGACAAATTCTTTCCCTCGTGTTCAAATGCCTAAAACCATTGATTGAAGACTCCCTTTTGCATGCATCAACCTTCTCCTATCCACAGCTAACCCATTAGGGTCCATGCTTCCTGACATGAACTTCAGAAGAGAACATCAGACATCCTCTGGAAAAGTTCTGATAGGAACAGATGAGACATGTAGGATGATCAAAGGGAGGCTGGAGTTAGCTGAAATGCCCTGCTCATAGGATGAAGCCATAAAATGCTATGGATTCACTGGCTGCCTTTCAAACCTAAGCCTGCAAGGAACAGCTGAAAGCTGGCTTAGCACAGCTTGGTTTGCATTTTGATTTGTCAGTGTCTTTAAAAAACTACTGACTGAGGGGGGAGGGAGGGAAAAAACCCACAAAAGAAAATCTGGTGTAAACACTCAGTCCATCCTGTTTTCCTCATGGATAAATATAGAATCATAGAATCAAGCAGGTTGGAAGAGACCTCCAAGCTCAGCCAGTCCAACCTAGCACCCAGCCCTGGCCAATCAACCAGACCATGGCACTAAGTGCCTCATCCAGGCTTTGCTTCAACACCTCCAGGGATGGCAACTCCACCACCTCCCCGGGCAGCCCATTCCAATGCCAATCACTCTCTCTGCCAACAACTTCCTCCTAACATCCAGCCTAGACCTCTCCTGGCACAACTTGAGGCTGTGTCCCCTTGTCCTATGGCTGTTTGCCTGGCAGAAGTGCCCAACCCCACCTGGCTACAGCCTCCCTTCATGCAGTTGTAGGCAGCAATGAGGTCTGCCCTTAGCTTCCTCTTCTCTGGGCTAAACAACCTCAGCTCTCTCAGCCCCTCCTCACAGGGTTTGTGTTCTAGGCCTTTGACCAGAAAGAATTTACCAGAAGCAGTGGGTCTAGTGGGTACAGGCTGCAATGCTGCTTTTGAAGGGATCATTCACAGATCCCAGAATAATCCCAGCGTGGTGGGAGCTGGAAGGGACCTCTGGAGATCATCCAAACCAACTGCTCTGCTAAAGCAGGAGCCCTCACAGCAGCTTGCCCAGGATCACAGTGGCCAGGTAGGATTGGAATCTCTGCAGAAAAAGGAGACTCCACAACCTCTCTGGGCAGTCTGCTCCAGGGCTCCACCACCCTCACACCAAACAAGTTTCTCCTCTTCTTCAGATGGAACCTTCTGGGTTGCAGCTTGTGCCCATTCCCCTTGTGCTGTCACTGGGCACCACTGACAAGAGTCTGGCCCCATCTTCTTGCCCCCCACAAGTCTTTCATCTCTTGCTGAACACTGAGAAGATCCTCTCTGGGGCTGCTCTTCGTCAGGCTCAACAGCCCCATGGCTCTCAGCATTTTTCTCCTCTGGATTCCAGCCTCCTTTCCGGGAGGTGTAAGAGGAGGTCTCCCCTTAGCCTCCTTTTCTCCAGGCTGCTCAGTTCCCTCAGCTGCTCCTCACCAGCTCTGTTCTCCAGACCTCTCCCCAGCTTTTTTGCCCTTCTCTGGACACACTCCAGCACTTCAATGTCCTCCCTGGAGTGAGTGGCCCAAAACAACTCAGTACCTGAGGTGTAACCATCTGGGTTGTAGCTTGTGCCCATTGCCCCTTGTCAGGACACTACCGAGTCTGGCCCCATCCTCTTGCCCCCCCCCAGCTCCTTTATCTCTTGCTGAGCATTGCTCAGATCCCCTCTGGGGCTGCTTTTCTGCAGGCTCACCAACCCCAGAGCTCTCAGCCTTTCCTCCTCGCAGAGATGCTCCAGTCCCCATCTCCTGCTCCCTGTTACTGATTCCCTGCTGGATCTTTAGTTGCATCTCCACCTACTTCCCAAACAGGCTAAGGTCACTCTCAGTGCACAACTCTAACAGCCACAGGCTGAAGTTTCTGTTGAGCTGAAGCAATCTTTGTTCCAAACCTATAGGTGAGGCAGGAAGGTGCTTACAGTTTTCTTCAACCTATAGTTTTATGTGAGCCCCACACAGCAGACCCAACATCTTCTGCCTATCTTCCAGCTGCTATCTTTAGCTTCCACTTGACAGTGAGCATAAATCACTGGCTGGGGTGCCCAACAAAAGGCCTCATCAACCATTATCTCTGTGAACTTTGCATATTCAAGCTCTCATCTTTATTCATCACCCTCTAACAGCTCCAAAGCTGCTCATCACCAACTATGGTGATAAACCATCTGAGCTATGAGCTCATTGAAGGCTTCTCCAGAGAGGGACAAAGAAGTTCCATTAGGTCATGGTAAGATCATCATTTCATCACGCTGAAACTCATCTGCAGCATCCCCTGGGAGCGAAGCCAGCTCAGCTGCTCGCAGCTTGTTCTGATCAGCCTCTACAGCAGTGTACAGCAGGGGAGAAAGGAGGAGGGAGACTTCTGCTCCTGCCTCACCCATCCTTTCTGCCTTAAATAAACCATGTCTGATGGTGAATCAGGGTGAGGGAGGAATGTTTGGGGGCCAAATATTTGCTTGGGTGAATTGGTTTGCTGTGGGAATGCAGCAGAAGGGCTGAATCTCTTCAAGCTTTTTGCTTGTCAGATGTTCATAGAATCAGAGAATTGTTTTGGTTGGAAAAGGCCTCCAAGATCATCCAGTCCAACCATCAACCCAACATCACTGTGGCCATTAAACCATGTCCCAGAGTGCCATGGCCACACAGTTCTTGAACATCTCCAGGGATGGGGACTTTCTGGGCAGCCTGTTCCAATGCCTGAGCACTCTTGCAGCAAAGAAATTCTTCCTCATCTCCAACCTAAGTGTCCCCTGGCACAATTTCAGGACGTTTCCTCTGGGTCTAGCACCTGATACTAGGGAGAAGAGCCCAACCCCCACCTCATTCCAGCCTCCTTTCAGGGAGCAATGAGGTCTCCCCTCAGCCTCCTCTCCTCCAGACCAAACACCCGCAGGTCCCTCAGCTGCTCCTCACCAGCCCTGTTCTCTACATCCTTCACCAGCTTTATTGCCCTTCTCTGGGCTCACTCCAGCCCCTCAATGTCCTTCTTGGAGTGAGGAGCCCAAAACTGAACTCAGCACTCAAGGTGTGGCCTCCCCAGTGCTCAGTGCAGGAGGACAATCACTTTGCTACTCCTGCTGGCCACGCTATTGCTGATCCAGGCTAGGCTAGTGGTGGCCTTCTTGGCCACCTGAGCACACTGCTGGTTCATCTTCAGCTGCTGTCATCCAGCACCTCTTTTTCAGCAGGATTAAGCTTTTTGGCAAGGTGCCTTCAGCGGATGGGTTGTGCTGCTCTGCCCCTGGTTCCCCCAGCGGCTACGCTTATTCCATGTGTCCACGCGGTTCCTTGGAGATGCTTTTGGGAGCAAGTGCCTTGTGGGAAGAGAAAAACAAAGGAATTTCTTCTGAGTGTGGGCAAAAGGGGGACAAGTTTATGGAGCTGATAAAGGGACTGTCACTTGAAAGGTCGCTGAGGCAGGGTGGCCGCAGTGCGCGCACGTCTGTTTTCTAGCGCGTTATTGCCTGGCAGTCTCGTTTGGAGCTTGCCTGTCCCTCAGGTCCTGTTGCTGCTGGAGGGGAAGTGTCTGTGGCTCACGCAGGGCAGGACTGTCACCCTGCCAGCAGGAGGGCAGAGGAAATGAAAGCACTGCTCCCTGCAGCGCCTGGTGAATATTTATTGTGGCAGAGCTAAGCGGTTCCAGCCAGCTGCCCGGCCCCTGAGCCTCTGCAGATGTTTACTTTAGAAACTTCTTGCCAGGAGCCATCCCAAAAGCCAGATGAAATGTTTCAGTGCACAGCAGTGACAGGAAGCCATGGCTAGCATCTCAGCAAAGACTACCACATCCATCTTTAGGTTAGTGCACCTAATGAGCCTGGCCAGCAGCTCCAGGGTTGAGAGGGCAAGAGGGCAGAGCTGATCATAGATAGACTGAGTCTGGAGAGGAGGGAGCTGAGCAGCAGAACAAGGGGACACAGCCTCCCGTTGTGCCAGGGGAGGTTTAGGCTGGATGTTAGGAGGAAGTTGTTGGCAGAGAGAGTGATTGGCATTGGAATGGGCTGCCCAGGGAGGTGGTGGAGTCACCGTCCCTGGAGGTGTTGAAGCAAAGCCTGGATGAGGCACTTAGTGCCATGGTTTGGTTGATTGTCTAGGGCTGGGTGCTAGGTTGGACTGGATGAGCTTGGAGGTCTCTTCCAACCAGGCTGATTCTATGAAGGGAGACCTCATTGCTCTCTGCAGCTAGCTGAAAGGAGGTTGACAGCCATCTGAAGGTAAGCTAGCAGTGTGCCCAAGCTAGCATCCTGGCTTGGATCAGCAATAGTGTAGCCAGCAGGAGTAGGGAAGTGATTGTCCCTCTGGACTGGGCACTGGTGAGGCCACACCTCAAGCACTACATTCTCTAGGTTCACAACAAGAAGGGCAATCAGGGGCTGCAGTGGATCCAGAGAAGGCCAATGAAAGTGATGAATGGGCTGGAGAACAGGGCTGATGAGGAGCAGCTGAGGGAACTGGAAGTGTTTAATTTGGTGAAGAGGAGGCTGAGGGAGACCTCATTGCTGTCTACAGCTCCCTGAAAGGAGGCTGTAGTGCGGTGGGGGTTGGGCTCTTCTGCCTAGTATCAGGTGATAGAACAAGAGGAAATGCCCTGAAATTGTGCCAGAGGAGGTTTAGGTTGGACATTAGGAACAGTTTCTTTGCTGCAAGAATGCTCAAGCATCAGAAGAGGCTGTCCAGGGAAGTGATGGAGTCCCCATCCCTGGAGGTGTTCAAGAAATGGTTTAATGCCCCTGGTGGTGTTAGGATGATTGTTGGACTGGATGATCTTAGAGATCTTTTCCAACCCAAACAATTTTTTTATTCTATAATTATCTCCAAAAAGGCCTCATGGTGTAGGCAGAGGCATCAGAACTGATTTCCAGCAGCTGAAGTCCTGACTGGCCAACTCTTTGCTCCTGGCAAGATGCCCCAGCTCTACAGTTTGCTGCCCATGCTCCTCTCCATCCTTTATATCTCTTCACAGAGAGAGTGATTGGCATTGGAATGGGCTGCCCAGGGAGGTGGTGGAGTCACTGTCCCTGGAGGTGTTGAAGCAAAGCCTGGATGAGGCACTTAGTGCCATGGTCTGGTTGACTGGACAGGGCTGGGTGCTAGGTTGGACTGGCTGAGCTTGGAGGTCTCTTCCAACCTGGTTGGCTCTATTCTAATCTATTCTATTCTATTCTATTCTAGTCTAGTCTAGTCTAGTCTAGTCTAGTCTAGTCTATTCTATCTAACCCCAGTGAGCCCACACACTCTTCTGCTTGGCCATGCATGGGTGATGCCACTTGGTTTGCATAGAATCATAGAATGGTTTAGATTGGAAGGGACCTCAAAGCTCCTGCCATAGGCAAGGACACCTCTTACTAGAACAGGTCGCTCGAGACCTCATCCAACCTGGCCTTGAACACCTCCAGGGAGGTTGTGGAGGACAGAAGCACAGAATGTGATCAAAGATCACATTCTGTGCTTCTGTCCTCCACAACCACTCTGGACAAGCTCTGCCAGTGTCTCACCACCCTCACTGGCAAGCATATCAGCAACCCTTAAAGTCAGTGCCTGCGGACAGCTCAGGTAGAAGAGAAGTGGCTTAGACTCTGTCCACATTGCTGACCTTTTGCCTTGCCTATTGCAATGGCCTGTGGGTGGAGGAAGGAGGATTAAAGGTTAAGAAACCTCTCTTGAAAGAGTTAGGATGCCTCAATGTTTCAAATGTTTCCTTTCCCTCCTAAGCCCAAAAGACATTAAAAGCTAAAACCCTTCCGAGAGGTAATAAAACAGAGCAGCAGAGGAGATCATTGGGAAGATTAGGATGGAGAGACTTAAAGAGCTTACTCCTGATGCTTGGGGTTTTAAGCTTTGCTCCTATTTTGCTCTGTCAATCTCTTCTCATCTTTCTCCCTGTGATTTTTATTGTCTTGTTATGGAACAAGAGAAGTGGCTCTGCAGACTCCCAGGGCAAAAAGCTCATTGCCAGTCACCGAAAGGGAAGGAGGAGGGATGGGGAGGGGGTGGGGGAAGAACATTCCTCTGCTCAGTTGATTTTTCTTTTTTGTTGGTGTTCCTGTTATGTATCAGATTTAGAAAGTAACAAGAAGTAGCATCTCGTTTTCATTAATGCTTTGGGAGGGTTTTTAGTTTGTCTTCTTTTCAGCTCTTGGGTTTTTCATTTCCAAGCGTTCGCAGCAGAGGAGGCAAAGGAGGAGGTGAAATTCCTCCTTCCTAACCCACCGAGGGGGGGGACCTTGGCATCAGGTAGCAAGCTCCAACCTGCTTTGTTTCCTCTACCTCCAAATCCAGCAGCAATGGGAAAGACAAAGACGGTTTGGGAGGACAAAGGGCTGCAGCCTGATGGCTTCCCTTATGTGAACGTTCCTCTTGACACAGTCTGGCTCCTGGCCCATAATAATTTGCTCCAAAGGAAAAAAAAAAAGAACAAATCAAAACCCAAACAAAAAAAAAACCTAAAAAAAAAAAAAAAGAGAAGATATTCACATTCTTGGAGGAGTTGTGTGTTCCATCTGGATACTGCAGACCTGCTAACCCTGTCCAAATCAACTCCCCATGCTTGCCTTGCTCAGTGTGTGCCTTGTCGGTTAAATGCATCTGTGAGCTCCTAAGGCAAGCGCTGAGTGTGAGGATGTCTCCTGCCTGTCACTGCTTCCCTTGGGAGTTCCCCTGGGAGGTGCTCACACGAAGTGTTGGCTCCCTGATTAAATCACAGTGATGTGTAGCTCTGTCTGGGCTAGCTCTCCAGTCAGTAAGTCCACAAAATTGCCACGGAGGAGCTTTCTTTCTTTCCCTTTGTCAGCTCAAGTGCAGGTGGGTCTTGAAACTCCAGGACTACAACTACCTGACTCCACTCTACAACGACCCAAAGAGAGGATGTAGCCAGGTGGGGGTTGGTCTCTTCTGCCAGGCAACCAGCAATAGAACAAGGGGACACAGCCTCAAGTTGTGCCAGAGGAGGTCTGAACCTGACTCCAGTCTACAACTACCTGAAGAGAGGCTGTAGCCAGGGGAGGGTTGATCTCTTCTGCCAGGCAACCAGCAATAGAACAAGGGGACACAGCCTCAAGTTGTGGCAGGGGAGGTCTAGGCTGGATGTTAGGAGGAAGTTGTTGGCAGAGAGAGTGATTGGCATTGGAATGGGCTGCCCAGGGAGGTGGTGGAGTCGCCATCCCTGGAGGTGTTGAAGCCAAGCCTGGATGAGGCACTTAGTGCCATGGTCTGGTTGACTGGACAGGGCTGGGTGCTAGGTTGGACTGGCTGAGCTTGGAGGTCTCTTCCAACCTGGTTGATTCTATGATTCTGATTCTATGACTGGTGCTCATTGCCATGCTGGCAGGTAGATGGATTGGGTGTTGTTAGAAGCCTCTTAATTTTGGTGTTTCTATGGAAACAGATACTGAGCAGGAATTGTGCTTTCCTGCCTTTTTTCTCTTCATCATGGTTTTGTGGATGGGAAAAAGCCAAACTTCAAAGGACCAAAAAGAAGATGTTGCTGTGAGAGCAGGACCTGGTCCTCGCTGCTCACGCCTCTGTTTGCTCTTAGTGACATGGAAATAGGGAGTCAAAAAGCTTCAGTTCTTACTTCACAGAATCAGAGTCATGGAGTCATAGAGTCACAGAATCATATAGTCATAGAGTCACAGAATCATGGAGTCATGGAGTTGTGGAGTCACAGAATCATAGAGTCACAGAGTCATAGAGTCATAGAATCATAGAGTCATAGATTCACAGAGTCATAGATTCACAGAGTCATAGATTCATAGAGTCATGGGGTCATAGAATCATTGAGTCACAGAATGATAGACCTGTGGAGTCATGGAGTCACTGAGTCATAGAATCACAGAATCATGGAGTCATTGAGTCATAGAATGAGGGAGTCATGGAATGATAGAGTCATAAAGTCATAGATACATAGAATCATAGAGCCATGGAGTCATAGAGTCACAGAATAATACCATCGTGGAGTCATCTAATCATTGAGACACAGAAACATAGAATCATGGAGTCGTAGAGTCATGGAGTCATAGAGTCATAGAGTCACAGAATCATGGAGTCATGGAGTCATAGAGTCACAGAATCACAGAATCATGGAGTCATAGAGTCATACAGTCACAGAATCATAGACTCATAGAGCCATGGAGTCATGAAGTCACAGAATCATAGACTCATGGAGTCATGGAGTCACAGAATCACAGAATCATGGAGTCATAGAATCATACAGTCACAGAATCATAGACTCATGGAGCCATGGAGTCATAGAGTCACAGAATCACAGAATCATGGAGCCATACAGTCACAGAATCATAGACTCATGGAGCCATGGAGTCATAGAGTCACAGAATCACAGAATCATGGAGCCATACAGTCACAGAATCATAGACTCATGGAGCCATGGAGTCATAGAGTCACAGAATCACAGAATCATGGAGCCATACAGTCACAGAATCATAGACTCATGGAGCCATGGAGTCATAGAGTCACAGAATCACAGAATCATGGAGCCATACAGTCACAGAATCATAGACTCATGGAGCCATGGAGTCATAGAGTCACAGAATCACAGAATCATGGAGTCATAGAGTCATAGAATCATAGAATCATGGAGCCATAGAGTCATAGAGTCACAGAATCACAGAATCATGGAGTCATGGAGTCATAGAGTCACAGAATCACAGAATCACGGAGCCATGGAGTCATAAAGTCACAGAATCATGGAGTCATAGAGCCATACAGTCACAGAATCATAGAATCATAGAGCCAGGGAGTCATAGAGTCAGAGAATCATAGAATCATGGAGTCATGGAGTCATAGAGTCACAGAATAATAGAATCATGGAGTCATAGAGTCATACAGTCACAGAATCACAGAATCATGGAGTCATAGAGTCATACAGTCACAGAATCATAGACCCATGGAGCCATGGAGCCATAGAGTCACAGAATCACAGATTCATAGACTCATAGAGCCATGGAGTCATAGAGTCACACCATCACACAATCATGGAGCTATGGAGTCACAGAATCACAGAATCATGGAGCCATAGAGTCACAGAATCCTAGAATCTTGGAGTCAGTCATAGAATCCTAGAACCATAGTTTCACAGAGTCATGGTGTCACAAAATAAGAGTCATAGAGTCACAAAGTCACAGAATCACAGAACAGCTGGGGTTGGAAGAGCCAGTCAGTCAGTAGGGACAGTTCCTAACTACCTGGCAAATTATTGCTGACTTGCAAGCAAAAAGCTTGACCATGGTTTGGGTCAGGGTGATGCCATTAGCTGGAGAGAAAAGAGGCTGCAGGTTAAGGACTGTGGTTTCCTAGACTCCTGACTTGGTGCACCTCTGCACCCAGTCTCAGCTGCACCTCTGCACCCAATCTCAGCTGGGAGAGAATCTTAGACAGGCTCTGAGCATTTTACCTTCATGGAAATAACAGTCATTGGGTCAAAGAGTATTTGGATTAAAACACTTTGGAGTCCCAGGAGCTGGAAGATGCAAGGCAGCTTGGATTAAAACACTTTGGAATCCCAGGAGCTGGAAGATGCAAGGCAGCTTGGATTAAAACACTTTGGAGTCCCAGGAGCTGGAAGATGCAAGGCATCTTGGATTAAAACACTTTGGAGTCCCAGGAACTGGAAGATGCAAGGCAGCTTGGATTAAAACACTTTGGAGTCTCAGGAGCTGGAAGATGCAAGGCAGCTTGGATTAAAACACTTTGGAGTCCCAGGAACTGGAATATGCAAGGCAGCTGCTTTCTGCTGAGCCATTTGGGTTTCATCTTCGTGGCCATCCTCCTGCACACGAAGTACAGGGTGAGGAGGTGCTTGTTGGGGTTAGAGCTGGAAGGAGAAATGCCTCAGCAAGTCACCAGTGAAGCAGCTTCTTGGCAGTAAGAACATCAGGACATTTTTTCCCTGGCTGATACACTTTTAAGTCTGGGAGTTGCATGACTGTTTGGACTTGGAGCTCCTCTCTGTGAAGTGCAGGCTGCAGATTTGGTGCAACAGATTTGATGCTTTTAAGGCATGCCTGACACACCTGGTGGCTGTTGTGTCTTGTCACAGGTTCCACTGACACTCCTGGTGGCTGCTGCTTCTTGTCACAGGTTCCACTGACAGTCCTGGTGGCTGTTGTGTCTTGTCACAGGTTCCACTGACACCCCTGGTGGCTGTTGTGTCTTGTCACAGGTTCCACTGACACTCCTGGTGACTATTTCCTCTTGTCACAGGTTCCACTGACACTCTTGATCTCTGTTGTGTCTTGTCACAGGTTCCACTGACACTCCTGGTGGCTGTTGTGTCTTGTCACAGGTTCCACTGACACTCCTGGTGGCTGTTGTGTCTTGTCACAGGTTCCATTCACTCCTGGTGGCTGTTGTGTCTTGTCACAGGCTCCACTGACACTCCTGGTGGCTGTTGTGTCTTGTCACAGGTTCCACTGTGGTCCAAGTGTCCCTATCTCTATTGCAAGGTGTTTCCACTGCTGGATGGTATCCTCATTTCATAGCAGTCTTGCTGCAAAGGTGACAAATCCTTCAGGAGCAGCTACTCCAGCATCTGTCAGAAAGGCAGAACAGAATAAACCCCAATAATAAACCCCAATCATTTAGTTTCTAACCCAGCTGCGACGATCCTCTGACTACCCAGAGGGATGAGACAGGAGGAAGGAAGGGAAGATGGTGAGCAGATGAAGGACAGAGGCTGATTGTGCTGGAGAGTCTCTGAATAAATCACTTTATAGCAGATTACTCATTGCTATGGCATTCAGAGGTGGAGAACAGATCTCAGGAAGACCATCTGGTCCTGATATGTGTGGTGGGAGGGAATGCAGAGCTAGACTGACCTCTAAGCCACCCTATGAAAGGAAAGCAGAACTGTCCAATGGTTTGGAGGCCTTTCCCAAATCTCTCCATCCACACATGTGTTGGCTTAGAGCCCCTGGTGGGATCTAGGCTGATGTAGCTCTCAGCTTTAGTCACCTTGTCACAGCTGTCTGCTTCTGCAAGAAGGCTGCAGAGGGACTGTTTGCACAGGCCTGTAGTGCTGGGATGAGGGACAATGGCTTGAAATTAAAGAAGAGCAGGTTGAGGTTGGGTGTCAGGAACAAGTTCTGCACCATGAGGATGCTGGAACACCGCAACAGGTTGCCCAGGGAGGTAGCTGAGGCCCCATCCCTGGAGATACTCAAGATCAGGCTCAACAGGGCCTGAACTAATGGAGGGTATTGCTGCTAACTGCAGGGGCATTGGACTGGGTGACCTTTGGAGGTCCCTACCAACCCAACCTAACCTCACCCCTTCCCTTCCTCTCCCCTCTCCCTTCCCCTAACCCTTCCCTTTCTCCTTTTCTTCCCCTTCCCCCCTCCCCTCCCCTTCCTTTCCCTTCACCTTCCCTCCCCTTCCTTTCCCTTCACCTTCCCTTCCCTTCC
>WAAF01005905.1:0-39508 GCA_013400475.1 Tricholaema leucomelas
GCTAGCTAGGCTCAAACTAGCACACTGAGCTGTTCCTGTGCTCTAACACCTTCCTCATCTCGATCCTGGACTGGAAAAAAAGGAGAAGCAGCACATTTCAAACTCACTAGAAAATAACTTTTGACATTTGAGAGTTAAATCTCAAGACAGTCCCTAGTATCCTGCTGCATATTTGTAACAACTTTTGAATTCCAGCGCATTTCATTTTGACCTTTTTCTCAACACTTACTGAGACTAATATGGGTATCTCAGCCTACTCCAAAACTGATACAAAATACAAGACACCACAGATTTAAATGAACTTTATCTTCCTGACAAAAAAAAAAAGAATAAAAAATGTGATCCTGAATCAAGCACATTTGGATGAAATATGCAGTTAAGAAGTTCAGTTCCGCTCTTATTCCCTTCACTGTCAGATTGATTTTATCTTATCTCCATGTATAATATTGTAGAATGAATCATAGAATGTCAGGGGCTGGAAGGGACCTCAAAAGATTATCTGATCCAGCCCCCTGCCGGAGCAGGATCACCTAGAGCAGATCACACAGGAACGCATCTGAGCGGGTGTGATGGTTTGGGAGCTACCTGCCCCCCCACTCTTATGAAATCACCCAGACTAGACTCAGCCAGCTGGAAGTTAAGGACTGAAGCTTTATGTTCACAGCTTAGCACAATAGACAAGCAGAGAGTTACAAAATTTACAGCTGTATACAGCAATATACAAGTTAAAGGTAATACAGAAACATAGCAGCCCTCCCAGAAATCAGAGTCCCCAGGAGGGGATCCCAACCGACTTAGGAGGAAGTTCTTCACAGAGAGAGTGATTTGCCATTGGAATGGGCTGCCCAGGGAGGTGGTGGAGTCACCGTCCCTGGGGGTGTTCAAGAAAAGATTGGATGAGGCACTCAGTGCCATGGTCTAGTTGACTGGATAGCTCTGGGTGCTGGGTTGGACTGGATGATCTTGGAGGTCTCTTCCAACCTAGCTGATTCTATTCTATTCTACCACCCTCCCACCTTCTTTCCACCCCTCTATTTATCCCAGGATTGGCAAGGGGGGTTAGAAGCAGAATTAGTTGGGTTACACAGCCAAAGCCCAGGGAGAAAAGCACAGGCACTTACTCTGACAGATAGAGACTCTCACACTGTCTTATCTCTCTTTGTGTCCTTGTGTTTATACATCTCAGCAAGCCTATGAGTGCAGCAGCCATCACCATTGTTTTCACAGCCATATTCCAATTTGCTTCAAACTAGCACAGTGGCACTTGAATATCTACAGAGAGGGAGAGTCCACAACCTCCCTGGGCAGCCTGTTCCAGTGCTTTGTCACTCTCACAGTGGTCTACTAAATTATCCTCTCCAAAGCTGAATACTGTTTCTGCCGTTAGCTGGCTAGATAAGAGGCAACCTTCCACCAAGTACCCATGTTCAAAACTAATTCTTCTCATGTAAGAGAAAACCCCTCGAATTCAATATGTATATTTCTATCCTCTTATAGGTCTTTATAATTCATTCTAATTCTATTCCACTCTCTTACGGATCCAGTGAGGTGCTCCTCGTTGCTATGGCTGACCTGCTTCCAACAGTGCATTAAGTTATGTGGTTAGTGTTCACCACATGTTTGCTCTCTCCTCTTCTCCCCGGGGGCACGCAGTGAAGTGTCCTGTTTGTTTGGTATTTTACAGATGCGTGTTGCTACCTGTTTAGTAATGAGAGCCTTGCGTTTGGATCAGGCAATGAGGTCATTTGGGACCAATTCTTTCCCCTCAGCCCCATTGTAAAATACTATATAAAATTAATCGAGAAGTTTCATTTTTCATGTCTTACCTTTTATCTGCAGGAGCACCACTGACGATATCATAAGCACATGTACGCATGGACAGCTTCTTAACCTTAGGTGAGTCAAGACTGCCGGTAAAACCTAAGCCTTCATCAAGTGATTCCTATCTTGTTTTTTCTCATCTGTGGTTTCCAAAGCGGTTCCTGATTCAACTTGTCTTTGCTTCCCTTACTCATTTCTCATCCAGTTGATTTCTGCTCAGGTTGGCCTGCATAAGTGCTCGAAGCTGTGAGCCATGAGCTTTAAAGTATGTGAAAACTTGTTTTTGCAGTTATCGGGCTGCTCCAGATTGAAGTGTTGGAACCAGCTGGGAAGCTGTAACTTTCTGAGAAATGCTAATTGATGAAAAAGTTAGTGGTCTGGATCGCTTTGAGAAAGAGAAGCTCAACCCTTGGTAGGCTTCTGTATCCACTGCATGTTTACTTTGTTATCCTGACAGCCCTTTCAGAATGGAAAAAAGGAAACTTTGGAACACAATGCGCAGTAACAGAAAAGGAGAAGGTTATAAATACGGACCTTGGCTTCCTTAATCGGAATGGCTAAATCTTAATTAACCTCACTGGGACCAGGACTTCATTCTGCAGGTTTCTGATCATGGTTTTCAAGCCACAGAATGGAAGGATGAAGGAATATTACTATCAATAATATAGAAAAGTGGAACTTGGCAAGAACCACAAAGTCTTTTTCAGAATTCAGAGTGTTTTCTCTGTGTCTTTGCACTGCCACCAAGCTTCTCACGTGGGACTCATTTTCTGTGTCACACTGGAAACAATCAGAGTTGCAAAATTTGGCATATCAGATTTCAGTGCTGCTCTCCCTCAATCTCTGGTGCCTGCTCTAATGTCATCGCTCATCTTCTCCTAGGTTCACCCAGGACTACCCTCAAACTACAAACATGTCCTTTGTCTTTGATGAGGGTTATCTGGTTTTTCAGAGCCTAGCAATTTGATTTGACAGTTTCAATTTCAAGTTATGTGCCCTGAACCCAAAGTCGATAGAGCAGCAGTAGCTAAGGTTACAAGAAGAGCTGTATACAGGAGAGATTATTTGCTCCACAAAAACAATTTCATTGTTTGCCAAACCAGACCAAGAAGCTCTCATTCAGTGACTTGCTGTAACAAGATACCTTGGAGTGACCATATCCTCAGGCAGAGAGACATGAGATTAAACCACTCTGTCTGAAGTAAAGCAAGGTGGAAGACAGCCTTAAAGCTGGAGAAGACTTTTCAAGATGAAAAAGAAAATTCAGTTCCTGATGTCAGGCTGAAAAGCTGTTCAGAATTCAAGAACATACTTGAATTGCATCTCTCTCTGCATTAGCAGGTGCTGAGGGGTCCAGAGTCCTCCCATTCTCTCTTGGCATGACAGCAGCTGTTGTGAAGGGCTCTGTCTCTGTGATTCGGTCACATTGCTGCTGATTATAGAGTTAGGCTCATTTGGTGCTAGCTGCACACACTCAGTTCACAGTTTCTAGGTCATGGGTAACATGTGGACGAGCTCTAGAAAAAAGTCATCACCTTCAGTACAGCAGATCATGTTTTTGGGAAGAAGCCCTTATGGGGGATGTGAATGATAATTCATCTAGAAGTTGATATGGCAATGGTGCAGACATGTTGAGGAGTGTGGCTTATGTTGGCCAATACTGTGGGAATTTCAGTCATGGGGACAGTTCTGTTATCTTGGTCAAACAAGAGAGGCAATCCCAGACAAAAATAGCTGTAGAGCCAAGATATTTTCCATCATACTGTTACTATGGGCCTGCTGTGCTTAAAACCAAAATCATGATCTTACTGAAGGCTCCTTTATTGCCTACACCATTTTTCATTGTCCAGAGCATTTGACTGCAGAAACGAAAATTAGGAAGCATCATTGCTTTTATTACTGAACTGTACTTTGTTGCTAAGTGTTTTAATGTGACTGTTTTGAAGCTAAGATCAAGACAGAGCATTTCAGTGTCATCTCTTTGCTAGATCAATCTCTGATGTTTATGATTGCAGGCCAAAGTGCATAAGTTAGCCTGAATATGTGTAAAGATGATCTATACTGAAGAAATACAAATCACAGAGTGAATCAGGTTGGAAAAGACCTTCGAGATCATCAAGCCCAACCTATCACCCAACACCTTCTAATCAACTAAACCATGGCACCAAGTGCCACATCCAGTCTCCTTTTAAACACCTCCTCAGGCAGCCCATTCCAATGCCAATCACTCTTGCTATGAAGAACTTCCTCCTAACATCCAGCCTAAGCCTCCCCTGGCACAGCTTGAGGCTGTGTCCTCTCATTTTGTCACTGGGTGCCTGGGAAAGAGACCGATCCCCACCTGGCTACAACCTCCCTTCAGGTAGCTGTAGACAGCAATGAGGTCTCCCCTGAGGCTCCTCTCCCCTGAAGCTAAACAACCCCAACTCCCTCAGCTGCTCCTCTTAGGGCTGTGCTCCAGCCCTGTCACCAGCCTTGGTGCCCTTCTCTGGGCATGTTCAAGTGTCTCGACACTGCTGCACCTTGCCCAATGGGTTACAACTGAGAGCAGTGATGCCAGGTGATTACCATTTTTAAAAGAGCTTCCCAGATGAAGTATCTCCAGATTGGAATTTGTTCTGTACCAAGAGCCTCAGCAAGTGCTTTTCAGAACAATCAGCATAATAGCATCCTGCAGCTGTATGGATGCAGCTGAACTAAACTTGCTAAATGACTCAAAGGTAAGTTTGAGAACTCTGATGTTCTGAGATCAATCACTCTTGTTGTCTCGTGCTGTGACAGCAGAACAGCAGTGATGCATCTGAAGATAAATTCAGCAAAGGCCCTTCATCTAGATGGAAAACTCCATGCAACTGTACAGGTTGGAGGCCAAGTAGCTGGAATGCATTTTTGCAAAGAGAGATCTGTGGGTCCTAGTGGACAACAAACTGGGCGTGAATCAGCAGTGTGCTCCTATGAAAAGGAAGGCCAAACACATTCTGGTTTGTCTTGGGGAGAGTGGAAGCAGACTGAGGGAACTTGAGCCTTCCCCTCCGTTGCTCTAATCATTGCTATCAACAAGGTTGTTTCTTAAAAGTCATAAATCACTAAAATGCCTTCCTGCCTGTTAGCAAGGGAGATCCTCAGAGAGGAATTTGCCAGCATATAGAGACATTAAAAAATGTCAAGCAACTGCTGTCCAATTCCACAATCATCCATCAAAATGAACAGAGGCTGTTGCTGATTACTAGTTATGCATCTTTTTTGTGGGTTTGGAGCCATTCTCGGCCATTCACGAAGAGAAAAAATTGAGGCACCTTTTTCTTTCTGTTGAGGAATGCTGACACCAACTGAATGAAACATAAACTGGGAAAGGATTTGCTGCTTCTAAGGAATTACATGAAAAACAAGCCAACAGCCTCAGTCCTATTGCTGTGTGTGCAGTGACATTGTATATTGCTTGTATGCAGTAATGGAGTGTTACATTAGGTGCTTATGATACCACAACTTTTTGTGAGCCAGAGTAAGTGCCAGTGTGTGGGGATGCCTGCTATTGCATGTACCAGATTGTAGTCTTCCACCTGCAGCTGAATTCTCAGTGCTGGAATTCCTCCCATGCCTTTTCAAGCCAACCATGTCATGAAAATGACATGATCTATCCAGAGCTGGCACGAGTCCTTGTCTGAGTGGGGAGGAAGAGGGTGGCCAAGAGAGTAACTGAATAGAATCAAAATGATCTTTAACCCAGCAATCTGATCTGTCTGCTTATGAACAAAACCTTTCCTTTAGCTGTTCCTGCAAGAAATCAACAGATTATTTTCCTTTTAGCTCCTTATCTGCAGCAAATTCAAATGTAGTGTACCTAAAATGTTGGCCAGACGTTTCTGTGATGCCCTGTGCTCAGCCACAGTTGAACATGTCAGCCACCAATAATTTGTGATATGCTTGGGAATCGACTTCGCCGGCCTCTGCTTTTGAAAGAATTTCCTCTGGGGTGTTGGAGATTTCTGCACCAAATACCTTGAACTGATTCTATTTTTTTTTTTTTTTTGGTCACCATGACCATTCATTTCAACAACTTCTGCTGTTTCCCAACTATTTACACATCACAATTACTGAATATGCTGTGTTTGACACCAGAAATGCCTTCAGTTCTGGTAAATTCAAGGTCTTTACCAAAAGCAACATGATTTGTACTGTTATCATCATGTCTTTTCTAGGGAAACAATTGGATCAAATGACTCACTCAGAGATGTATGAAAATGATTATGAGAGGCTCAATTCTCATTAGTCAGTGTACTTACTCTTGCCCGACAACTCCAGCCAGCCCAGGTGAGCTAAACCTTGGACAGATCAATCCACAAAACAGTCTTCTCAACCATGCTCTAACAGAAGACTACGAGGTAAGTGAAAATAAGCTGTGGAGTCAGCTTTAGTTTGTATTTGCAGAGCAAGCCAACTCATGATTGCAAGAATCAGTAAAGGTGGACCAGACTGACATTTATTGAGTATAACCTTCTTGAAGTTCATTGCAGTGTTTACCTAAATGGAAAAGACACTTCCCAAGTCTCAAGGAATATACAGAATGATCACAGCAGAAGTGAGTGCACACTGACAGGTGACTGTATTACCTATTTCTGTGTGGACAAAGGAAGATCATAACAAGGTCACAGAAGAGGCCAATTGTGATGTTCTCTTGGTATGCACAGGAGTGTTTTCTCTTGCTGCAGAAGTTAATGAACCAAGAAATGTTTCCCTTTCCTCTCTAGTTATACAGCAGCAGCCTGAGAAACAGCAAGGCTTCATTCTTGAGTTCTCTTGATATTATGTTGGTGTTACTTCCAAGTCATGTTTTCTTGCTATTAACTGCCTCAGTTTGTGTGATGCTTCTCCAGCACAAGAGGAGAGGATATACAACAGGAACAGTAGCTGTATGAAAACATTGCATTAGTTAATTTCTAACTTAATGCCTTCAGCAGGTTTTACAGAGGCTGAGATCAATAGAGAAATGTATTGAGGCAGATACCTGGAATAAGATGAGGTTGTCAGGGCAGTCAGGACCTGGGTGCCAAAAACATGTGAAAAGTGTGTAACATGAGACTAAGATGAAGAAAATGGTTTCATGAAGAAAAAAGAAAGGAAAGGACTTACACTGACAGCTTATGATAAAATAAGTCGTAGAGGCACATTGCTGCTGTGGTGGGACTAATGTTCACTGTGAGGGAAGGCACAGTGGGATCAGAGCTGCACAACTGTTTCCTAACAGGAGCAGAATGCTTCTGCTCACAGATAAAAATGCTCTACTGGTGTCTGAAGCCATCAAGAAAGCTACCAGTCTGAGTTTCTCAATGCAGTTCCTGTGCTGGTCTATCTCTTTTTTGCCAGACCTACTTGAGCCCTTGGGTTTAGACTCCTATTAGAGGCCAGAGGAAGAACGAACTCAAAATTGCTGGGGTCTGCACTAGTAAGGGGAAGATTTTGGTCCTTCTGAGAATCCCTCATCAACTGTCATCAACCCTGTACTGACTTCTGAGGCTTCCTAAGTGTTAACTTCAACTGCTAGCAAGAACTAACTGCCTTCTTCCTCTGAACTGAGCTTGCTAAATTTGCTCTGACACACAGTATTTAAAGCTCAAACAGTCCATAAAATATTAACTAAAAAATGATTGCTTTCCCCTGGCACAAGATTGACAAATCCAGACAAAATTACCAAGTGCTGTGCAGCTGTATCTAAGCTGAATAACAACCTTCAACCCATAAATGAAAAGAAAGAGTTTATTGGTGTTTCCTATAATGACACAGTGCATATGGTTCAAGTCATTCAATAAAGTTTAATGTAAGAAGAAAATTAACCTATAATTCTGCCATTAAATGCCAACGATCAATATTACCTCTGTAGAAGGGAAGTTGCCTCAGTTTCGTTCTTGATAATTCAGCCCCAGATAGCAGTAATTTATCTTTATTGCATCACTGCAACCAGACAATGTAAGCACATGAAATGATTTCTAATTTAATTATGTACTTAAAAAAAAAAATCATATTAGTTAATTCTTACGGTGATGGGAGGGAAGGAAAATCAGTCTGTAGCCTCTCAGGAAACACACTGTAGAGATAAAAGGAATTAATCATATTTTTCCTTTAACAAAACGTCATCTATGAATTGTTTTGAGAATTAATATGTGCTCTGTTTATCTAAATAATGCCATCCTAGAAGTCTGGTTTATGTAGCCTCACCATAACATGTTATGGGTCCTCAGATAATATCAGAAGATCCCTCTTTGCCAATGTGCTCTTAATGGTTTTCATTCTAATTGTAAATTAGCAGGTTTTCTTCTGTGAAAACTATAGAATTTGGACCATAGGAAAGCAGGAAAAGAATAACTGATTCAGAAACTTGACCAAGAGAGAGCTTTCCTGAAACCTTTTTGTCCTTGTTAAAGAAAATGAAAGCAGATTTACAAATAACTTTTTACCGTTTTCATCTTGATACACTGAAAATTACTTGTAAGCAAGTTTGGCCTAAAGTAAATTACGCCTGCTACAACTGTCTTGATAATAATAACACAGTATTTTTTTCTCCTCTTGGTTTAAATATTTGTGATAGCTTGTGAACAAAAAACTCTTAAAGAAAATGTGAAGGAAAAAAGTTGCTCTGGTGAGACAAGTCCTTCTGTACTTCAGGTGAGATTAGTATAAGAAAGATTAAAACATTGCATGCACGTTCTTGCCGATGATAAGAAAATGAGGAGTTCAGAAACATCACTTTCAATGCCAAAGCTGCCATCCATCCAATGTATTACATCAGGCTGGCCTTATATATTCAGTAGACTCAGGAGTGCTTCATGGTATGTCCTGGGGTTCTGCTGGATTCGTTCAGAGCTGGCTGGGGCATGCTGTACATCCATTCTGCTCTTCTCTTCTTTGCCCCAGTGTGAAGGTGTTCAGAAGTAGCTGGTATGCATCTGGATTTTATCATAGTATGAGGCCATATGTTCAATGTTTTTGATTTATTTTCTCTTTCAGAGTCTCCAGAACCAAGTATTTATATAGAGCTGGTGAAGAGATAAAGGTGAGTTATAGGTTGACTTTGATAAGATAAAATTAATTATTCTCGTGGTACATGATGTGTTCCAGTACCATAGTCCTGCAAAATACCCTAACAAACGAGCCTGAGAGCTGCAGTTTCAGTCAGTCAGCCCAATGCTGACAGCTGCAAACTGATAACCAAAGAAGGCTGGGCAGAGAAACCCATTTTGTTGTACTGCCCTGTTTGGTGAGTAGCATCAGAGGGGGTGGGGGGAAATTGTGTGTTGATCGTACCTCACCACCCCCGCCAGTCATAAATCAGATACACCTATCAGATTATGAAGTCATAAAAGCAAAGGATCTAAATGACCTGCAGATGGGAGGAGATCATCCTTCTGTATTGCTCATCTCTTGTCAAGATTGCCTGACTTGTTCTCTAAAGACATCCAAAGACAGTAGCTCCTCAGCAGTGTATACACTGCTGTGCTTTGCTCCTCTCCTCTCCTCAAGGTGTTCCTGAGTTAACACTTGAATAAACCACCTTACTGCTGTAAGGGTGAAAATCCTGTACTCACATTCTCCACTTTACTTTTTAAGTAGGCTTTAAGTCCACCTGTGATCCATATGAACACATATCCATATGTGTTAATATGAGCAGTAAGTGTAAAGGATTAGGGCTGGTGTGCTAGTTTGAAGCTAGCTAGAATGTTTTGGTGAGAAGAACTAGATAATAGGCTGAGAAATGAAAACAATGATGTCTACTTCACTCACAGTCTTGCTGAGATGTGTAGAAAGGAAAAGCAAAACATTAGATAAAGTCACTTTGTTTGGGCACTTCAATCTGGGCTTTTGCTCGGCTCTTCTCCTGCTGGGGAGCTGAGGCTGCTGGCTGAACTCCATCTTGCTTTCTAACCTCACCCTCCATTTGCTTTGGCTGATTTCACCTTTGCTTCTTAATCCTCTTGGCCGAAACTCCATTCTTCCTTGGGATTGGGGTAAGGTTGAGAGGGGTAGGGGGAAGGTGAGGGGTGGTTGAGAGCCCCTCCTGGGGACTCAGGTTTCTGGAGGGGAGTTGTGTCTGTATTACCTTTTTTACCTTGTATATTTCTGTCTATATCTGTATATACTGTAACTATCTGCTTGTACGTTGTGCCAGCTGTAAATATAAGCTTCATTCAAATTTCCAGAGCCGATTAGGTCTAGTCTGGGTGATTTCTCAAGTGTGGGGGGGCGGGGGACACCCAAACCACCACAGGCTGGGCACTAAATGAGCCACAGACACTCTGTTAAAGCCTCCACATTGGCAAAGAGGAGAAGGGGCAATGTCCATTTAAGAAGAGAACTTCACCCTTGTGATCCTTTAGTTCATACTGAATATATGGTATATATGGAATGGAATATTTTGTTGGGCAGTTTGGGTTCACCTATCCTGTCTGCTCCCCTCTAAAGATGCAACCCTTTCCTGCACTCCAGTGTGGCACACAAGATTTGGCAGTGACCTTGGTCTCCAGAGGAGAAGCTACAGCCAGCATCTTTTCTGCATACAAGTCCTTGATAGTAACTATAAATGATGAGCATTATCACTTCTAGAAGCAGACACTGTCTGATAAACTGTGCTGTAAGCTTCATAAGACAGCAGTCCCTTAGAAGAGGCTAAGCTGAAAATTAAAATTGCTGAATAGAATTACAGAATCACAGAATGTCAGGGGCTGGAAGGGACCTCAAAAGCTCATCCAGTCCAACCCCCCTGCCAGAGCAGGATCACCTAGACCAGATCATACAGGAACGTGTCCAAGTGGGTCTTTAATGTGTCCAGAGAGGGGGACTCCACAGTCTCCCTGGGCAACCTGTTCCAGTGTTCTGTCACTCTCACAGTGAAAAAACTCTTTCTTGTGTTTCCATGGAACTTCCTATGCCTTTCATTGTCCCTTGTCCTGTCGTTGGGCATCACCAAGAGGAGCCTGACTCCATCCTCTTGGCAGAATTAGTTCTATTCTAGCTCAAACCAGGGCAGTGCTCAAAGATCAGGGAAGTCAAATATTCAAATCGTTCTGTATAACTTGGAAAAAATGACCTCTGAGTAAATCATAAACCTTACAAACTTTAGTTTGGGGGAACCCCAAAGGTAGTATTTTTCTTCCCCTCCCCACCTCCAGGAATTTTGAAGTCAATATATACCTTCCTTTTCTAGTCTGTTACATCCCATGAGGCAGTCTTTTGCTTCTCTGCAATGAATCCAGGGTATTCCATGTGAGCAAACTGGAAAGAGGAATGGAACATCAATAGTTTAGGGTGCAATGAACAGCTGAAACGTGTGATACTGTTGTTTTGGTATTTCTTAGGTCAGCAAAGGCACCATTCACTTTCTGTATTTATATTCCTGCTTTCATGTTTCCTCTACTCAGAATTTCTAATCCCTTCAGTTCCTTTCCCTCTTTTATTTGAGAATAAAAGTCTGGCACCTGGGATAGCAAAAGCTTCAGGCACACAACATGAACATCTGGGAAATTTGACAGTCAAGTGTTGAGTCCAAAATCCAAGTAGTTGGCTTACGTCCTTTGCACTGCAGTCACTGGGTTATCTCAGTCCTTGGAGACCAATATCAAGTGAGTCTTTCTTTAACAGTATTTGCAGCAGTATCATCATGGAAGCATCTTCTCATCTTTTCTGCAGCTTTATCAAGTTCAGTGAAGGGCTGCAGGAAGCTCAGAATGAATGCAGTAACAGGAAACTTTCTGCTCTGTGTTATGCCTGGCTCAGATTCTGTCCCCAGGCCTGGTGCAGCAGTGGCACCAAGCACAGGCTGCGTCTGTGTTGATCCTCCTCTGGTCTTCTTTTCCCCTTGCAGCAGTGGGATTATGTCTTATGTTGGCACAAGCTTTTACTGAAACTAGAGCCACTAAAATCTTCAGCCTGAAATCTGAGATTTTTCTGGTCTGCATTTGTCTGCTCCTGTATCTGTGCCTGATTATTAAGGTTATTTTCCAGCAGAGTCATTGCTTGCTGTAAAAACTGCCATTGCTCAGGTTTATCTCAGAGACCAATCTGTGTTTCCTGCCTTACAAATAAATAATTGACTCCAGGGGCTTAAATCTTTCCTGAGTTGCTTGCCTCAGCTCATCATACAGCTGAAACCAGATAAAACAAAGGAAAAGCACAAGGCAAGAAAGTTTTTTTTCTGCCACCAACGTGGCAAACAGTTTGAAGAAGAGCTTCTGGCTGAAGAGCAGCTCACACCCAAACTAGAGGGAGACAGGAAGAGCTGCAGAATTTTGATCTCAGGGAGGTTGTACTTTGGGATTTATTTGCTTGCTTTTCTGGTGTTTGCAGGTCTTCTTACGTTGCGTTTCCATCAGGTAACGTGGTTGTCAACTCTGGGCAAACCAGAAGTGATCACAACACCTGACTGAAAGTAACAAATCCAACCACAACTGTCTGAGTGGATGAAGAAGCAAAACTGAAATAAGTACAGGTCAAGCATGCCTGTGTGCTGGAGAGAAACCGGCAGGGAAGAGAGATCAAACCTCAGAAGTGGCAGGTGAGCAGTTTGTCAGTGTCACAAAGATTACCATGCTGTACTTCAGTCTGATCTGGGCTGGTGCTGGCACAGTGCTGTGAGAAGACACGTTTTATTTGGCATCAGCTGTGCACTTTGGTAGAACAATTTCTCTGTAATTGAATCTGGTTTCTGTATAATCAGAGAATTTAACCCTGTCTGTCAGAACCCTGAGGGGCCCGACTGTTCCTGCCTACTTCCACTCCCCTATTCATGGCCCAAGACCTGATTTCAGCCCCATATCAACCCGTTGAAGCCATCAGCCCTGCCCCACTGTAGCTGCAGCAGGGCCAGTGTCCAGCTCACAGTGTAGCTGCCTTGCCTGTGCTCAGGGGATCCTTGCTGGCCTCAGGATCCCCTACAGCCCCTGGCCTCCCATGGAGCTGCCAGTCCATGCTGTACCCTGCCAATCTGCACAGCCATTCCAAAAGATAGATTCCCCTCCCCACTCCCCCCAGTTAATCTCAGGAAAGGATTCACAATTCTCTTCTCTCTGAAACCTCTGTCTTTTTGCTTCATACGCTAAAACACAGTACTTGAAGACAGCTTGATATGCCTCTGTTCCTCATTCTTTGGATCCAGAGGTCCAGAACCTTTCCATGTCCCTGGAATGCTCATGTCAAGATTAGCAGTGCACAGTAAGTAAAAATACTTTCAAGAGCGTATATTTATGGTGCAGTTAGATTCAGTTAGATTCAGTTACTAGCAAGGGTAGAAAACATTACCAAAATTAACTTTTGAATGGTGTTTTGTCTTGGTGGCCTTTTTAGTGGTTTCCAGGAAGTAAAAGTACAGGGAACAAAACTTTAACTTTTTGATTTTGATCATTATAGCTAAGTGTAATTATGCTAAAATTCATACCTATTATGAGAGATATATGACAGGACAAGGAGTAAGGGGTTTAAACTGTCAGGGGGGAGATTGAAAACAGATGTTAGGAAGTTCTTTCCAGCAAGGGTGGTGAGACACTGGCACAGGTTGCCCAGGGAGGTTGTGGAGCACAGAATCACCCAATGTGATCGAATGGGCTGCCCAGGGAGGTGGTGGAGTCCCCATCCCTGGAGGTGTTTAAAAGGAGGCTGGATGAGGCACTTAGTGCCATGGTTTAGTTAATTAGAAGGGTTAGGTGATAGGTTGGATCCTGGAGGTCTCTTCTACCCTGCTTAGTTCTGCAATTCTGTGATGTCTGTCCAACACATACTAGTTTGAACTTTAAAACTCACTCCTAAATTCAAATTTAAATTCACTCCTAAAAAGCTTGAAGCTGGACTCACATGGATGTTTCTCTGCCTCTTGGCAGGAAACTGGCCTTCTTGCCCCCATTTTTATCACTACTTCCCAGTTTATCACAGTATCATCAAGGTTGGAAGAGACCTCACAGATCATCAAGTCCAACCCTTTACCACAGAGCTCAAGGCTAGACCATGGCACCAAGTGCCACGTCCAACCCTGCCTTGAACAGCTGCAGGGACGGCGACTCCACCACCTCCCTGGGCAGCCCATTCCAGTGTCCAATGACTCTCTCAGTGAAGAACTTTCTCCTCACCTCGAGCCTAAACTTCCCCTGGCTCAGCCTGAGGCTGTGTCCTCTCGTTCTGGCGCTGGCCACCTGAGAGAAGAGAGCAACCTCCTCCTGGCTACAACCACCCCTCAGGTAGTTGTAGACAGCAATAAGGTCACCCCTGAGCCTCCTCTTCTCCAGGCTAAACAATCCCAGCTCCCTCAGCCTCTCCTCGTAGGGCTGTGCTCGAGGCCTCTCACCAGCCTCGTCGCCCTTCTCTGGACACGCTCAAGCATCTCAATGTCCCTTCCAAACTGGGGGTCCAGAACTGGACATAGTACTCAAGGTGTGGTCTAACCAGTGCAGAGTACAGGGGCAGAATGACCTCCCTGCTCCTGCTGGCCACACCATTCCTGATGCAGGCCAGGATGCCACTGGCTCTCTTGGCCACCTGGGCACACTGCTGGCTCATGTTCAGGCGGGTATCAATCAGCACCCCCAGATCCCTCTCTGTCTGGCTGCTCTCCAGCCACTCTGACCCCAGCCTGTATCTCTGCATGGAGTTGTTGTGGCCAAAGTGCTCTATCCAGAGGCCTGACAGATCACGGTGCAGCATGGAAGAGTTGCAGACTTCTAGGGGATGCTAGGGGAAAGCTGTCTACTGCATCACTCTTTTGTGTACCAGTGAAGCTCCAGCTTACATGTGGTCACCTGCAGATGAGGCTGTATGCAAATTATCACAGGGACTGAAGCAGACCAACTCTTGTAACCATCTGCCAGCAGCCTGGCAGTATTCTTCAAATATTTTGTCCAATTACTTTATTTTGAGGTTTTTCATTTGCTCTTGGAAAAATCCCTTAGCTGTGTCCTACAGACTGTTCTTAGCAGTGTACTTGACTCTTGCCTCTGTTGGCGGACAAACAGAACCTCTCGATAAAGTCTCTTCTCTGTATAGTTTCTTCTTTAAGTTCTATCCTAATTCCAGTGCCTTTTTCTTTACTTTTTTTCATCCCAGACTCTGCACTGAAAAGTCCTCCAGATAGGTTCTGCCCCTTCACCATGGAATTTACACCCCATCCCCTGCACTGACGCAAACTTTGGAGAGCAGCTTTGTGGAGGTTAAGCTACGTGTTGCCTCCAGAGCTGAGTGTGCTGTCCTTGCTTGTTATTGTAACGTTGATATACATATCTTCCTTTCCTCGTTTGTTATAGCCTAATGGCATTAGGACAAGCCTGCAGCAATTTTAAAAGCTGGCTGCACAACCTCTTTGACGTCATTAGAGAAAGGTCTCAACTGCAGAGCCTGCATATACTGTCTGTGATGGAGTGTATAAAAATCCTTGTCAGTGCTGGCTCTCAGGGAGCACTGGAAATGATTCAACTGTCTGGAATGGGCAGATGGCTGCTATCAAAGTTTTATTATCGGCATCATTATTATTCCAGTGGTTTGTGACATATATTGAACTTGCAGACTGGTGTTAAATCTTAAGTATCTGAGCAACACTTTCTGAAACTCGAATCCCTCAAATCCTTCTCAATCTAACTCCAAAAAGCAGGAGCAATTTTAATGTTAATTAGACAGATTGCTTGGTTCCACTTCCAGCTTTCAGAATAATGATCTCAGAATTCTTGTTCTTGTCTAAAAGCAGCTGTTAACTAGTTTTAATTGCCTTGATGTATTGCAGAACTTAAATTCGGTACATACTGGACGATCTGTAGGGTGGAAGGAAAACCTGAGTTTGTTAAAGGAGCATATGGATTGGATTGTCTACTGTTTCTTCTCTTTGGAAAAGCTGGTGGTTAACCCAGGCTACTAGATGCTGCCTGTTGGAGACATCCTTTGTAACTACTTACGCAGGGGGAGATAGGATTCATTGATGCAGGTTTCTTTTAACCAACTGAATTTGCAGCCTGAGCAGATGTACTTGGACCTTGTAAGAATACCAGCACATTTTTTAATCCTGTAGCTGCTGCCTGCATTCTCTGAGGTGTTCAGCAAATGCCTCTGTTTTTTATGGGTCATGGTAGTGGTCCAGACTGGGTTATGTTTGCTGTCTGTCATTAATTTGTGCTTATCTTTGGTTTTGTTTCCACTGCTGTCCTTGTAGCTCACCAGTGTCAACTACACATAAGCCAATGTTGCTTGTGCCATTGCTTTTTTATGGCTGTGTTTATTCGATGACCTGCATGCAGTGGTGTTGGATCTTGGATTCTTTTGGCATCAATTTTCCTGTTTAACTTGGTGTGATTTTGTGTGTGTCTGCAGCTGGCCTGTCAGTAGAGGTCCACTCAGCAAAGAGATGATTCACTGGCACATTAACTTCCATTTCCATATGTC
Organism: Tricholaema leucomelas; assembly: GCA_013400475.1. Classification (NCBI taxonomy): domain Eukaryota; kingdom Metazoa; phylum Chordata; class Aves; order Piciformes; family Lybiidae; genus Tricholaema lacrymosa; species Tricholaema leucomelas. The sequence continues at coordinate 16,222 of WAAF01005905.1, forward strand.
TGCATACAGTTGGGTGGCAGATATCTTCTCCTGTTTGTTTTGTCTTCAACACCAACCTGAAAAAGTTTGACTTCATGACTTCAGTCCACTTAGTGACACCTTGGACAAGGTGTACAGTGGGCAAGCTTTCGTTTACTAAGAGTCGGTTTGTGTCATGATATCTCCTCTTCTTAACATCATCCTTCGTAGTGCCTGGGAGTCTCTTTTGGTGTCAGGCTCAGTGTCAGAAACCCTGTTATGCACCTGAAATTGCTCCTCTAGCCTAGGCTGGGTCTGATAGTCCCTTTCACAGAGACGAAGGGAAGTAAGACTACTTTTCATCCCTCTTCCTAAACCTGGATCCCTTCCCTCTTTTGTAACAGAGTTTTGTATCCAGTGAAGTGTAACGGTGACGATGAGTGTCATTTCACTACAGTTGTGAAAAAGTCCACTGCAAGTAAGAGTCTGGCTGTGAAGGAGAGGAGAAGGGGGAAGGAAAATAGCTGTCTTACCTGGCTGACTAAAGCTGCTGTAGTCTGCATTCAGCATATTGACTCATTAATTATATCGACCAAAGTTTTCCTTTAAAACAGCTTTTCCCAAGCACTGGTCACAACCAGTGACAGATGCCATGGTCTGTAATGGATCTATGTGTCAGCTTCCAGTGACACAGCTGCAAGCAGTGTGAACAGAACCAGTCTGAACTCCAGAAAATCAATCACAGAGAAATGGCTTCCAGTTTGTAACCATCAGACATTATGGCAGTGGTGGGACATCACCCCACTGCTTGTCTGTTTCAGAAGAGCAGGGTCATTCCCTCTACAGCCCTTTGGACTGTGACACCTATAACCAGAGATAGGTGAGCTACAGGGAAGTTCATGCAAGGAAGGACTAGGGAGTGCCATGAATGCTTCTTTTTCTCTTGGTCATAACCATCTAGAAAGTTATTTCTTTCTTTTATACCTGGCTTTCAGCAAATTCAGCTGTGTAAATCTCAGCAGTACCAGAGCTCCTGCTATTGCTCACAGAAACTCCCTGTCTTGGCATTGTTGGTCCCCTATGCTGCCTGGAGTGTGGCTCGGTAGTAAAGGCCACAGGCATCAGAAATCTCAAGCCAGGAAAGAAAGGAAGGGGTATGTTACTCTCTTAGAGTGTCTGAAAGTCTTTCTACATTTGAATGGAATGGGATCTCTTTAGAGCTGAAAAAAACCAGATCCACCAAACACAGGCAAGTTTCGGGAGCCTATGTCTATGTTGTTTTCAGCTAATTTCCCTAGCAATTTTGAGCAGCCTGTCCAGGGATCTATGTCTGTATTGTTTTTCTCAAGCTCTCCTCCCACTCAATAACAAGCAAAAATAAGAAGAAACAGTTTTGCTGACAGCTCTGATACACATTCTCTTCTCTTCCCTCAATAATTAACATGACAGTGGCACAGAGATAGAAGCTGACCCATATAGACTAATTTGTATATTGCTTAGGGTTCCATAGAAAGCTTACTAAGATATGTATGATCTCTCCTACCCTGTCACCTAAGATATTCAGCTTGACTTGCATCTCTGCCGTGACAGCTTATGTCTGTGGTTGTGCAAGCATAAGCTGCAGTCAGATGTGTATCTGACCTTGCTTTCAGAGAAAAAAGAGGCTTTAAGGAGATTTGCAATCAAAACCAGTTAATGATGAGATTAAAGAGCCTAAGAACAGTTGACTTAAAAGGACAAATGAATTCATCTTAAGTTGTGTAATGTTGCAAGTGGGTTACTACCTACACCCCCAAGACTGGCAGCTAAGTCAGGAAAGTCCTTGGCCATTTCTGGGCCAACCAGCTTTTGGACACACCTTCATAAAACCTGTGCAGATGTGGCCAGTGTTTCGCACCCTCAAGCAGCATGCCCGAATCTTTTTGCAATCAAGATTCAGACACGTATTTCTTGACCTATGAGGGGGGTGGTCTGGAGGAGACTTTCACAAGGAAGACATGGTGCTAACTCCTGAGAGGTCCATCACTGCACTCTAGGGCTGCATCTGGTGTGCAGCAGACTCCCACAGCAGGTTGGCAATATTTGCCTTGGCAGCTTCTTCTGGACAGCTTCCTCCGATAGCTGTGGCTGTGAATGGCCAAGGCTGTGCTGCTCTTGGTCACGGCTTAGCTACCAGGCTAGCCATATCCAGTAAGCACAGGGATCCTGAATTCCAGCCCTTGATCGGCATCTTGATGCCTCTTGATTCCTCATTCATCAGCAGAGAGTGTTTTGGTAGGCTGGAACCAGGACAGACTATTCCAACTGTGAGCCTGGATTCTACATGAAGTGTGTCCTTGAAATGGGCTTGGCCCAGATAAAGGAAAATAGATCAGAGTTACTATGTTTTGTTATAGGATTAGAATCAGAGGAATCTGAACAAAAATAGACCAGTTCTTTTTGGTAGATGTTTGGATTCTTGTTGTTTTTTTTCATGGCACTCCTAATGGAGTGATTTATTCCTGTTGCTTTAAAAAATGGTGTCCTTTGGCCTATTTTCTTCTCAGGTTTAGTTACATACAGCATTTTCTGTAGCTTGTGAGAACACCAGCTGCACACAAGAATAAAAAGCATTAGCCTTGTGGAATTACAATATTAGCTCTGAGTTTGGCTGGTGACCATGCTCTAAAATCTGCAACAGTCAGGGCACAGGGTCAATCATGAGAGACCTTAATATTCTTAGGTCTGTTCTTATAAATAAAATCTCTCCTTCATGGACAGTGAAAATGTGTGTGCATGTATGTGCACAGGTGTGGTAGTCCAGAACTGGATGTGTGGTAGGTGAGGTAGCATTTTAGGGAAGCAGCATTAGGAAGAGTGTGTCCTGCAGATCAAGGGAGGTTCCCCTTCTCCTCTACTCTGCCCTGGTGAGACCCACCTGGAATATTGCACCCAGTTCTCAGCTCCCCAGTTCAAGAGATAGAGTCCAATGGAGGGCTACAAGGATGATTGATGATGAGGAAAATGCTGAGAGACCTGGGGCTGCTTAGTCTGGAGAAGAGAAGACTGAGAGAATAATAAATGTATGTGAATATCTGAGGGCTGGGGGTCAAGAAAGAAGGGACAGGCTCTTCTCACTTACACCCTGTGATAGGACAAGGTGCAATGGATGTAAACTACAGCATAGGAAGTTCCACCTCAACGCAAGGAAGAATTTCTTTACTGTAAGGGTCACAGAGCACTGGAACAGGCTCCCCAGAGAGGTTGTGGAGTCTCCTTCTCTGGAGACTTTCAAGGCCTGTCTGGATGCATTCCTGTGTGACCTACACTACGTTCTATGGTCCTGCTCTGGCAGGGGTTTGGACTTGATCATCTCTGGAGATCCCTTCCAACCCCTAACATCCTGTGATCCTGTAGAAGAAGGAAAGGAGGGAGGAAAGGAAGGAAGGAAGGAAGGAAGGAAGGAAGGAAGGAAGGAAGGAAGGAAGGACTGCTTTTCTATAACACAATAGTAGATGCTGAAGTTGGGGGTTAGTATTTGATAGCTATACAAATTCATATATATATTTATATAACAAACCCATTTTTATGTATGTCAGACATATGTCCTTGTGTGCCTTTAAACCCCCTGCAAGTCAGACGACAATGGGATTTTTAGCTTACTTGATTTGCTGGAACTCTACTGATGAAGGAAGCCCAAAGAACACAAAATGACTTGCCATTTGAAAGAGAGAGATGAATGGTACATTGTGTGGATATTAGCTGTCATTTGAGATCATTTAGCTGCAGCACATAAAAAGAGTATTTTCATATGCAAAGAGTATTTTCATATGCAATTGCTCAGCTAGAGGGTAAGAGTAGGGAGGGGGAAAGGGCAAAATGAGTTTGAAATACAGTCTGTCAATACAGTTAGATTTTTGGCCATCTTGGTTTCCTGGTCCTCTGTATTCTACATACAATCCTGTGGCCAGAACAAGCTACTGTAGATGTGAGAAGAAAATATACATCATCCTGATCTGAAGCATATGTCTCGACTACTCCGTCTTTGCTCAGGATTTAGCCAGTGGTAACAGGTTAAAACAGTTATGAGCCCATTCTGCACAGGGCTGTGTTACATATGTATGCTGACCTGCTCATTAAAATTCCTGTGTAGCTGTGCCTTAACTTGCCTACTACAAGGCTTTTTTTTTGCTTGGGTAGCCAGACAGGATCATAAAAGCCACCAGTACTTTACATTCTAGATCTAGCTCTGCAACACTAAAGCTCCTTAAAATTACATCTCTATGGAACTAAAGGCCATGGTACAAAAGAAACTGTCAAAGCCCCACACTGCCAGTTAAACTACCTCTTAACTCCCAGCTTAATCATTCCCTGTACAGTTAGTGTCTGTGCATTGCCTGCAGTTAAACAGGTCTTACATTTCATAGTTAGAATTCCAGTAAAACTGGTGCATAAGATGCAAGCATTTTGCTTTCCATTGAAGACTTAGCCTCAGAATTAATCATTTCTGGGAAGAGTGGTTGGTTTTGTTTTTTGAGGAATGGTAGCATGGATAAGTGCTTGAAGTAAGCTAGTAGGATATATCATAGACTGGCACTAAACCTTTAGCTAATCCATCTATTTGATCCTTCGCACCTGAGAAGAGGTCTTTTTTCTCCACTTAGCATGGAGGGTTTCATGTTGGATTTGCATATTCTGCACAAGTCTTCACCATGTGTATAACATTGACAAACATCTGTGAGCCTGCTCTTAGGACAACCACTGTGAATGATGGCTTGGACCTCATGGCAGAGAATCTCCTGTGGCAGCTTCATAGTGAGTCTGAAGGCAGGGTTAGAAGGACTTGGCATTTTAAATGGTTTGCTTATAGAAATTATGGACAAGGCACTTGTTGGAACAAAATGAAGCAGAGAACCTGCTTAATTAATGATGACAAGAATAGATGAGATGAGTTTCCCAGCTAGAATGGCAGACTCGCTGACTCCTGGATCATGGGGGGATTTGTGATTTGGGGTTTTTTGGTGGTGGTTGGTTTGTTGTTTTTTTTTTTCATGTCCAGCTTGATTTATAGTCTTAATCAAAATTATCTCATAGATACAAACAACCACATATGTAGATACCTTAGCTTATATGTGCAGGCTAGAAAATTTACCTTTTGAAGGTGATTTCTGCAACTAGATAGAGGCTTTTTAGCAAACCCTCTAAACGGGAAGCTGCAGCAGTGATGAGTAATCACTGCTATTTACATGTGGTTCAAATGCTGATCTTTCAAGAGATTTCTTTTGAAGTTCCCTGCATTTTCTCTCCTCCACTTCCTCTCTTTTTTTCCTCTCTCATATAACTCATAGTTTGAAGAACTCTTGGAGGGGGAGGGTTTTTTATCTCTGAGTCTCACTGGAAGGGAAGATCTACAGCGTTTTGCAAGGCAGTAGCAGTCAATGCTTGGACATTTAGAAACTTGCTGGGGAGCGCCTTTACTCTCTCCGTCCCTGTGAGCCGTGGTGACAAGTATCTTTACAGGTCACGGCAGTTTCTGATGCTTCCTATGTGCCACAGGTAGCCTCTACTCTCCTTTTCTTACAAGACCTACTCTTTGTGAGTCCTCTGTGTTTGTAACTTTTCTGTGTCACACTATTATTCCTGTATTCAGTGCTGCTTTAAGCTTGTTGAACCTCACAGAAGAGCAGGCAATATAGCAGCGATGGTGCAGAGCTTGGTGTGTGACAGCTGCTCGGGTACTTACCCAGCTTCTCAAGGAGGTTGGAGGGCTGCGTTCAGGTTCTTCACCTCTTCAGCTGCAAGAAGACCGCTACCTGCCTTCTCAAAGTACTAGCTTTGCAAGGGTAGTTTTGGTGGTTCCCAGTAGTAGGTGCCCATGGCCTTTCTTCCAGATTCTCCTTCAGACAGGAAATCTGAATGTGAGATGTGGCAACTTCTGAGTGTTTATAATCTACGTTTTCACTTAGCAAAACACAGTTTGTGATTTTCAGTTAAAAAGGCTGAGGCTCCTGTAATACATCTCCTGTTCAGTCTTATCCTTGTTGGGATTATGGTAGCCACTGTCAGGGGAGCAGGTGAAAGACTGGGAAGGAGGACTTCTGTAGCTGTCTCAGTGCCAAATGTGATGCAAAATGTTGAGTATAGCTTGAGAACATCTGTGAGGTGCACTCAAGGAAATGACCATTCTGCACATCTCTAGAAGCACAGCTAAAAGCTCATTGTTCCATTGGAAGAGACCTCTAAGAGACATGATACTAGATTTACTGTAATATGATAGCATTCAATTTCATAAAGCAGGCTAAAAGAATAAAGACTTGTCATGGTTTAATGCCAGCCAGCTACTAAGCACTACGCAGCCGCTTGCTTACTTCCCCTGCTCAGTGAGATAGGAGAGAGTAGGAATGGTAAAAGTGAGTAAATTTTTGAGTTGAGATATAAACCTCAATAAGTTAAAGCATAAACCATGCAAGCAAGCAATGCAAGAAACTCATCCAGTACTTCCCATCAGCAGGCAGGAGTTCAGCCTTCTCCAGGAAAAAGAGGCTGTCATGTGTAGTGGTTATTTAAGTAGACAGACACCGTCACTCCAAACATCCCCCCTTTCTTATTATCTCCCAAACATTTACTGCTAGGCATGATGCCCTACGGTATGGAATATCCCTTTGGTCCCTGTGTCAGTCCCAGCTGCTTCTGCACCCCTAGCCTACTCACCGGCAAGGTGGTATGAGAAGCAGAAAAGACCTTGATGCTGTGTGAGCGCTGCCCAGCAAGACCAGACCCATCCCTATTTCAGCAGGTTTTCAGCATGGATCCAGAACTAGGGTAAATGGTCCAAAGCAGGAAAGGGTCCTCTTTTTAGGGCTACCTGAAAGAAAAGCTAAGACAGACTGATTAAGATTTCCCCTAGCTGTATGGGTTTCTTCCAGACTGTTTAGAAGCCCCGAGCAACAGACTCTGTGCAGAGATGTAGCACAGAATCTTTTTTCTTTCCCATTGCTTTCCCACTTCCTGGTGAAGCTGCAGGACCTTGCAAATAAGAGGGCACTCGAAGGCAGACAGGTTACAGCACAAAGACATCAGCAGAAAATGTCAAAAGAGCTTGGTGTTCCCGTAAGTGCTGCGGCCAGAGAACATGGCAGGTGTCTCTGAGTGCTGTCACTTTGAGAAAACCTGGAGCCTTTCCCTTCTCACAAGTCTGATGTTTTTCCCCATTCCCACTCTCCATGTTCCCCTGTTTATTATGCTCTGCTTTATCACTGTGAGCCTCTGCTTTCCATGTGAATGACTCCGGGACTGACTTTCCTCATGCCTTTTGCTGTGCCGCACAGCTCTGTCAATTCTAAGCGGTTTATGGATTTTCCTTGTTTACACAGCTCCAATGTGAAGATCATTCTGTGAATGTTCTCAGATTGTCCTGAGCGAATGCTCAATCCTCCTTCAGGACTCTTTATAATTGAGGTATTTTGGGAAGAAAAAAGTTGATATTTTTTTTCTTGTAGGCCATCTGGGAAAGTCTTACTTTATCACTGTAAATATCACAGTACCTTCCAGGTTTTGACCAGTGGGGCTTTCTGACAGAACTATGGTTTCTGGTTTATGTGGTAAACTCAGTTTGAAACTCATACCCTGTCCATCACAGAATCACAGGACTTTAGAGCTTGGGAGCCTCCCCGGTTCTGTATCATCAGGGAACTTGCTGAGGGTACACTCAATGCCCTCATCCTGGTCACTGATAAAGATATTAGACAAAACTGGACCCAGCACTGATCCCTGGGGAACACCACTTGCTACAGGCCTCCAACTTGATTCTGTGCCATTGATGGTGACAACTGTCTGAACCCTGTTATGGAACCAGTTTTCGATCCACCTCACAGACCAGCTGTGCATGGGGATGTTGTGGGAGACAATAGCAAAAGCCATGCTGAAGTCAAGGTAAATGACTTCCAGAGCCCTTCCTTCATCTACCCATTTGGTCATGGTATCATAGAAGGCTATCAGGTTAGTTAAGCAAGACCTTTGCTTGGTAAATCCACTTTGGCTGCTCCTGATAACCCTCTTTTCTTCCATGTGGTTAGAGATAGCCTCCAGGGATGGAGGTGAGGCTGACTGGTCTGTAATTACATTGTTATTACAGACATAAATTTAAATAATACAGATCTGTTTCAAATAAGTTGCATAGTTATGCTCTTGCTTTGCTTTCCTGCAGCATCTGGAATCCATCAAATGATTATACAGCTGGTTAGGCAGAAAATACATTTGTGCACTCAGTGCTTGTGTTTCTGTGGATTGTTGGTGTTTTGTTGCCTTTTTATTTCAAAGAAGCAAAATCTTAATACTCTACATTTGGATTCTATGGAGAACTTACATCATCCTAACCAAATTCCTATTACAGAGAATTAGATGACATTTTATAATGTGAATCTATCATTAATCAGAGTCATTATGGGAAGCAATAATGTTAACTCTTCATAGGTATACATACACAAACGCAAATTAACATTGTTCTGTGTATCTGCTATTGGAAAGATATTAGAAGCATAGCATCACTAGTTTCAATGCTGTGTTTCAATCTTGAGCTCTTTTGAGTGGTTTGGGTGGGGTTTTTTGATCAATTTACACAAGCTAATTGGAGAGAAGAGTTCATCTCAGAAGCTGAACCAGATGGTGATCAGACCGACAGGGGCATGTACTCCTTCACTCTCCCCAATCCTCCCTCAGTGAAAGCAGTGCATCAGCACTAGCAATGCTAGCTTCTATGACCCCAGTACCCACTGGTGTTCTTACAGCCTTATCACCTTTTCAATCCCATCATTTTTTGAAGTCTTGTTCATAACTCTAGAGTAGCTGACTGTAGCAAAATGGATTTGCACCAGATGGAGTGTCTATAGAAAGTGTGTGAAGTTTAGGCTGACTGAGAACCTAGAAAAGGCTTTCTTACTTTCTAGCCCTTACCAATGTTCAACATGCTGGCAGTATTTCCTACAGCAATACAGGTGTTGCAGTCCAGGAGTAAAATAAATCCTCTCTCCTTGTCTGCAGCACCATGTATTCTACTTGTTCTTGTATTCAGGAAGCAATTTTGTTTGTCTCACTGCTGGTGAAAGACTTAGGAAGTATTTTACTGATCTTAGGTTTCATAAAACAGTCTCCTGTCTCCTCCGTGTCATCAGCTGTCAGTTTGGCAACTCTGCTTCAAAGCAGAGTGGTAATGAAGCTTAGGTAGCTTTAGAATGAGGGGTGCATTGATCATCAACAAGAGTATGTGATTTAGGGGTCTTAGATGAGCTTGGCAGGCAGAGTCTCAGCCCTCAAAGGCAGTTTGCTGCGGGATCACAGTCGTTTTTGCAGTGATGTGTTTGTTGACAGATGTGACATCAAGAAAGTTAGGAGGAAAAAGCACCCCACGTTTTCTTAAAGCCTTTTAGATGGCTTTGCGGTCTGACCACGAGCTCCAAAACTTCCTGAGCTGGAACAGACTCCAGATGACCTACAGACTTTAAAACTTACCAAAACAAAAAGCTCTTTACCACAGAAACATTCCAATGGTTGTGCTCGGGTAGAAAATAGTTTCTCGACATAAGCTTTAATACCAAAAACTGTTCTGCTTCCTCATCACCTTTTCTTCTTTGGTCTAAAATATCAACTTGTTAGAGTTTAACAGAGCTTTTGGCTTATGAGATTGCTTTGTGCACACAGCAATAAATTGGGGTGTACAGCAAAACTTTTCTGTGCCTTGCCAAATTATCTCCAGTGTCAGCCAGGCACAACTGTTTCTCTTGGCATCAGTTTCAGTAGTGTTTAAACTGCAGAATGTAAATTTCTAGCATTTCTTTTTTTCTTTTCTGGAAGAAATATCAGTTTCCCTGGAAAACTTTAATCCAGGGGGAATGTGGGGAGCACTTGACTGCCGTGTCCAACAGTAATTTCAAATTGGCAGTTTAATTTATGCACAATTCCAGTGGGGCTTTTGCTAGAGGGTTTGTCACTGAGACCAACACAGGTAGAGATTTTGTTCCTGATCTTTGACCCACATGCTTTCTTTTACAAACTCCTACCCTGCAAGAATGTCAACACTTCCATCCTCAGAGACCCCATTGTATGTTTCCTTGGGACTTCATTTTTCCTTGAGCATGCTGAATTGTCCAGGTTATTTTTCTCCTCTACACTGTTAAATATGTTCATACTGTAGTCATATGTAAATCTACCTCATTTAAATTTGGGGGGAATGGAACAAAGCTGGAAATGAGTAGATTCAGACTGGATGTTAGGAAGAAGTTCTTCAGCATGAGGGTGGTGAGACCCTGGAATGGGTTGCCCAGGGAGGTGGTGGAAGCCTCATCCCTGGAGGTGTTTAAGGCCAGACTGGATGAGGCTCTGGACAGCCTGATCTAGTGTGAGATGTCTCTGCCTGTGGCAGGGTGGTTGGAACTGGATGATCCCTTCCAGCCCTGACTGGTTCTGTGATCCCATGATCCTAAATGTTTATTGAAATCTAAGGTAATCTTTGGAGCCTGCTTCCTCCTGTAGTCCTCCCAGTCCTGTCTTGATAGTTCCAAGGGATCCATGGGATCCATGTTGTGTTTGTGAAAAACTCTGTAATAGCAAAGCAGGAGTAAATGGTCAAATTCTAAGTCTTCTTAGCATGATACAGTACTGTTCCCTGCTTTGTACACTCGTGCAGCTTGTGTAGCCATCTGTAAGCTTAAACAGGCAAAAGTCTTCAAGAACTGTGACTTACAGTCACCACTGAGCTTAAGCCCCTTCCATCCCTCTCTGCTCATACGAGAAGACAAACATAGGCTAGCCTTCGGTCCTTGTCCTTCTAGTCACAAGTCAGGTTGTGTGAGTGCACTTCTCACCAACTGGCAAGGTTCCTTCTGAAAGTGTCTCTCCCTCTCCTGACTGATAAACTTGGTCATGTGCTTCAAAAGTCTTTAGTGAATTCAGTTTTCTATGTGGCTTACTCCTAATAATAAAACTTTTTTGGGGGGTTGTTGTTTTTTTTCCCCAAAATATGGAAGTTAAACAGTCCAACAGAGCTGCTTTAGTTTTTCTATGAGTGTCACTGAGCTAAAAGAAAATAAAAATGCACAGACAACCAAACCAACCAACCAAAAAGCCCCCACAAAACCAACACCATGAAAACCAACCAGGGTCACGGTCAGGGCCGAAATGAGCTGACTCTTTCTTTCCAATCTTCTTCAATCTGTCAGTGTTTAAAATTCAGACTTAGAGTGGAGGTAGAAACCTGCAGAATTTAGACCAACTGACAAAATATTGTAAATTATTTCTGACTCCTATTTTTCTCAGAAAGAGTCTGCAGACTGCCAGCATTGAGGAGCTTCTTAGAATTCAAACTGAGAGCTCTGGATCTCAGAACCCATTTTAATCTCTGCAGGAGTCAGTCTCTGCTTCTCGTTAGTCGTACGGCCCTACCTTTCCTCTTTAGACTCACAGATCTGTGGAGCTGTGCTCTTCTAAGATAACCATCTCTTTCAAAGATAACCAATGATGGCATTCAACACTCAGCTTTCTCATGCCTGCATCCCATTAGATCCCATGGACACCTGTATGCTTGATGTGTTTAACTGTTAACTATCCTTGCTGTCCTCAACTGCTGAAAAGTCTTGTTCCAGAAGCAAGTCTGTTAAAGTCAGGATAGCAGCATGTAGCCGTGAGTAGTGAGCCCTTTGTTTTAATACAGCTGGGCATTCTGAATGTGGGAGTTTTCTTTCCATTAGAGTTGTCCTGGAAGGTGCTGTGCATCCAAAATTCCCCTGACAGCTTCTTGGCATCTGGATCCCCAATATCTTTTTGAAGGATCAGCCTCTCCAGAACTGGTCATGAATTTAAAGTTATAAACTTGAGGAATGGGTCATGTAGCTATGACCTATATTTTGTTTGTTATTTTAGGCCACTTTATACTTGATCTGATCTCCAAGGCCAGTGTTCTTGTCTCTTTTTTTAAAAGATAAACAAATCCATATCCTTCTTTGAGCAGGACATCCCATCTTGAAAGTATGTGTGACAGAGCTGCAGTTTACATTACATCTGTTTGGACAGTTGGTCTTGATAGCCAGTATGAAGGGAGCATAGTGTCATTCCCTGCCTGACTTTACGACTCTGCCTCCATCATTTCTGCAATTCTTTGTTGCAGCCACGTCCTGGGAAGGTTTTGATCTGACATGAGTAGGAGAGAGCACAATATTCACCTCAATGTGAAGAAAGGGCAGTGCATGATTAGCAGGGTTTGCAAGCAGCTATTTGCCCTCCTTTACTAAGAGTCTTCCAACTGAAGGATGTTCTTAGAGTGTCCTAAGAGCTATTTGTGTATCATTTTGTTAATTGTTTCTTACTTTTCAGCAGGTTCATTTTCACTTTCTGATGGTTTCCCATTGTATTGTCCTCACGGGTCAAAAATCTTAGGCTAACATTTTTGGTCTCTAAACAGATTTTCTGGTGGGAAATCCAAAATCTGAGAAATTCCCCAAATGGAAAGAAAACAAACAACAAAAAAATGCCTAAAAAAATATTTTGAGCTCTCGTTGTTAGTTATTGCTTAAAGAATATTCTGTGTAATATAACATTATTTAAATAGGGGTGGCAAAAAAGAATCAACATTAGAAAGTCTGAAAAAAGTGCTTTCTTTGGGAGGGCCAAACAGCACTACCAAAGCATAAGAAACTGCCACATTTCATTTGAAGTTTTTATTCTGTTCAAAATATAATGGAATTGTCACGATAGGTAAGTTCTAAAAAGATTTGCCTCTGTGAAATTGATCCTTTAGAAGTCATTATTATTTTATTAGTAGGAACATTTGCTCATGTCTTCACATGTTCTGACTGGTGAGCAAGGAAAGTCAGGGGAAATTCTCTAACTGACAAGGAGTTTCATCCTAATTCTGCCATCTGCTTCTCTCCACTTGGCCATTTTGAAATATATCCTAGGTGCGTTAAGGAGAGGTCACTCCTGTGGGACATCTGAGGGGCCTGACAGTCTAAATAAAAGGAAAGGGGGAACGAGAGGTTAATATCACCATTTTACTAATGGAGTTCTGATAAATGCTCCGAAGTCACCAATTAACCCTGTGACAGAGCTGGAAAGTGACCCCTGTAACCCAGTCTCTGGCTCTAGGAAAATACTTATCAGCCTGTAGTAAGGAGCTCTGCAGTGGGAGGCAGTGAAAACTGATCCACTTGTTCTTTATGATGGCTTACATCTCACACCTGGGGGTTGGACTCGATGATCTCTTTGGGCCCCTTCCAACCCCTAACACCCTGTGATCCTGTGTGATCCTTACCTGTGGCATCAATACACTTAGAACCATTCTGTTGAATAATGGGCACTGCAATACAAGGGAGATGTGGAGGGTTAGAGGGGGTCCAGAGGAGGGTAATGAAGCTGGGGATGGGCCTAGAGAATAAATTTTATGAGAAGCAACTGAGGGAGCTGGGAATGGGTAGTTTAAAACAGAGGAGGCTGAGGGCAGACCTCAATGCTGTCTACAGCTAGCTGAAGGGACACTGTGGAGAGGCTGCTGCTGGGCTCTTCTCACCAGGAACTGGAGACAGAACAAGGGGAATGGCCTTGAGCTGCAGCTAGGTTTAGATTGGACATTAGGAAAAAGGTGTTTTCATGGAGAGAGTGGTCAGGGACAGGAATGAGCTGCCCAGGGAGGTGGTGGAGTCACTCATCCTGGAGGTGTTTCAGAGTGCTTTGGATGTGGTGCTTGAGGCCATGGTTTAAGGTGAATCTTGTAGAGTAGGGTTGTAGGTTGGACTTGGTGCTCCTGAGGGGCTTTGCCAAGCTGGGTGTGTCTGTGATTCTGTGAATACAAATATTCCTAACTGGCTTGTATCTGTCATGCCACTGAAAAGGGAAATCCTATCAACTCCCAGCCACACAATTTCAGTTCCATAAACCAAATCTGACAAGTTTCAAGAAAACAAATTTTAAGAATGTACTCCACCACAGCTCTTAGTGATGAGTTACGTCAGACTGGAGGCATTCCTGTGCCAGTTACCCTAGGGGATCCTGCCTTGGCAGGGAGGTTGGACTGGATAATCTCTGGAAGTCCCTTCCAACCTCTAAGATTCTGTGATAAGCCCTTGTCTAAGCCATCATTTTTTTACCATTCAGAATCATAGAGTCTTGGAAGGCACCTCCAAAGGTCATCTAGTCCAATCCTCTCTGCAGTAAGCAACTAGATCAGGTTACCCAGAGGGTCATTTAGGATCATTTTATTTCATTATTAAAACACTGACATATCATAGTACCTCCTCTCTCCCCTTCCCCCCAGTATTTCTGGTCCTATTCTGACAAAAGTAGTTAATGAAGGCCTGGCCCCTACTTCCAGTTGCAAACAGGTTTACTTCTCCACTTCAGAAAGCTACCATTGTAGTGAAGCAATGAGAACTTCCATCTATTATTCATGAACAGCAGGATGCCAAATAATGTATTGCTTTAGAAAAGCACTCTGTCACAGATAATCACATACACTGCGAAAGAATTTGTGCTTTGTCTGGGGTAAAATGAAGTCCCAGAGGTGATTTTTGTAGTGTGTGGGAATTAATGTCCCCTGTACAAAATTTATAGCCATGATTGTTTAAAAGACACAAAAAATAATATAGTCTTAAATGTTTTTAACAAAAGCATTCAATTGTTTCATGGTTTTCAGCTGACTCTGACCACTGCCAGTTCATAAAAGTTATAAATCCTGGAGAAAGTTTCAGGGCACTTCGTAGGAATCAGCTTGGATAACTCCAGTGTAATTTTTGGTCACATTATAAAACTATTTACTGAACATGCATTTAACTGGAATTTGTTGCTGGTCTGCACTGAAAAGAAGAGTTTGTACCAAATTTCCTAAAAAGCAATCTGTGAATAGCATTAGAAGATGCTAGAAATAATTGCTTATTTCAGTTTCTAACTGGCAATAGGAGCTTTTCAAGAAATAAGAGATGATTTCTCTTGAGAAGGGTCTTTTCCATCCTTGTGTGTATGTAACTGAATGTTAGGGGTGTGGAGACCAAACAGACAAAGGATTGTCACCATGAGTCCTGAGGTATCCATTCAGTTCTTGTCCTAGGCTAGATGCTGCCAGCCTCCTCATGTGACTCTGCTGTGGCTGGGCCAGAGACCTGACAGCAGTTATCTGATGCCTTGTATGCAGTTCCCTATAGAGACTGGCGTCAGCATGCTTAGCTTCATGAGTGTTCTCATAGGTTATGATTAATTCGCAATACAGCTAAGCATCATCTTCATCTCTATAGACAAGGGGCAAGTCTGAACTGAAATTCAAGTCTCTACTAATTTTCTTTAACCCAAACTGAGAATGATGGTCCTGTTTTTTTCACTTTTCTCCTGAAAAGAGCATTCTGATTTCTCAACCTGATTGTCCTCTGGAAACAAACACACACACCAAAAAAAACAAGAAATAGTCCATTTTGATGTGTCTTTTCCTCTGTCTAGCATAGAGTCCTTAGCAGACTTTCAAAGAGGTGGATCAAAACTTACCTTTGCTGTCCTTCCACTTTCCAATTGTCCTTCCCCTCTGAGATGTCTGACAATGTTTCCTTGGTGTTTTGGGAGGTGTACAATTTCCCTTCCAGTTTAGCTTCTCTGTCAGTAAAAGGAGCATAGAAACAGCTTGCGTGTTCCACAGCAACTGTGAGCCAAAATTAGAGATTGTTATTTCTTTGGATTAATTAATAATAGGAGTAATTGAAGGTGGAGATAAAATTTAACTCTTTGGATTTATGTGTATTTGAGGAGTTACATTATTTTAATCCACTATATCTCTCTGCTGGGGGATTTAGTCACGGAAAAAAAAAATCCAGTAGTGACATTGAAGAGAAACCCTGTAACAGGCAGGGGTGGGGGGAAAAGTCCTTCATGCCCTTTAGATCCTCTAACGCTTTCTCCTCAAAATATGAGTCAGTTTTTCCCTTTAAGAGACTGCTATTAAAGTACAGAAAGCTCAAGACACATAAGGTCTTGCAGTCACCATTTCAGAGATGTTGAGAGTCAGAAGCAAGCACTAAATTGCTTGTCTAGTGATAAGCCAAAGCTGTCATTCTCTGCATGGGTTTTGGGTCAGGGAAAGGGCTTATTTTAACTCTGCTTGCAGAGATTCCTTTTAGTACCCTTTTTATTGCATTTAAATCCAAGTAGCTCACTTGAGGCCCAAAGCAGCTTTTTTTCATTGGGTTTTGAGGAGACCTGGCAAGTGAAGATGGATGATGCAGACACAACCAGGTATTTCCCTGCAAATATCTGTCCAGCAGCTATTCAGTCTTTATTGTTTAGTTAAAGCAATCATTTAAAGATAACCATCAGGCATTTTTCAGCAAACTTCTCACTGAAACAATTGCATGTTTCATGGTTTCCCAAAGCTCCCACAAATGTCAGCAGATTTATGGTTTAAAGAAAAACACCCTATCATGTTCAACAGCTTGCAAAAATAAACTTCCTCCCAAATTTGACTTTCCCTGGTCGTGGTGTAAGCTTGTTTAAAGGGTAACTGCTGCGTAAGACCTTGTAGCTGTTTAGTTGAAAGTTGTTCATTGTCTTGCTGAAGTGCTCGCACTGAGTATCTACTTCTGTTTGCTCTTGGAATGCACTTGAGCTGTGCTTGCTCACACCACTAAATGCAGCTCACTGCAAACAGGGTGTATAAAAGCAAAGAGGAAATGATCCTCAGTCCTTGGATTTAGAAATCTCCACAGAAATTCATCGCCGCATCTCCAGTAGCTTTCCAGGGCTTTCGGGGCTGGACTAGCATTGTGGACCTAGTCCTAACCTCACATGGTCACAGTTCTTCCCACACACCACTGCTGCTCTGCAGAAAAGGACCTGTCAGCAGTTCTTGAAAAGGGGCAGTGTTTTTTCTTTCATGTACCAAATCCAATCTTCTAGGTGTGAGTATCTCTGTAATGCTCTCATTTTTCACACAATGACTGAAGTGATGTGAATAACATTCATCGCTCGACCCAACTGGATACCTGGTTAAAGCTAATGTGTAAAATTAAAGAGAGGCTTTACCATCTTCTGGCTCTTGTTTAAAAGAGATGTGCTCTCTTCTTCACATACATGATCTTCATCTGCCCGATGCATGTATGTGTCAGCTATGGTCCCAGTGTATCCTTGCCCCATGTGAGGGATAAGTCAACTTCAATCAAAAGAAGGCAAAAATGTTTGAAGTTGGCTACATACTACAGCGTAAATAAAAATGCTGTCAGTTGCTCAGCAGATCACAGCCCGTAGAATTCTGCATCCTGCTGGGCAATATAACCACAGTAAACCAAGGAATCTAAGAGATCTTAGACAGCATATCTAGACTCTTCTTCATTCATTTTCTCAGCTACTTATGTAATAAATATGGTCAAAAATTATTCACTGAAATGGTCTCTTGTGTGTATTGGAAAGTGGCACTTCATCAGAACCCCCTGAAAAAAGAGGAGTGTGAGAACTAGGTCACCCCTCACGATAGTGATGTATTATATGGAGTTCTTGCTTGCAAACTAAGGCAGGGATACACAAAGATTTACAATTAATACAAAAGTACTTACAGGTAGATCTTTTTTGCCCAGTGGTTTGTCATTCACATTCCATAAAACTAAGGAGTTTTAGCACCTAGAATGCTAACAGGATGCAGTGTTATCTGCTGAGACCTACCAACAAACAGTTTTAGACATGGGTTCTGGATAAGAAGAATTAAGTTTTTTAACAAAACTAAGTAACTGGTTTTGAACTCTATTTTTCCTGTCACTGTTGAAAACATGGTAATATGATTCTGACAGGACAAAGAGTGCGATCCTTATTACAGTATCTATGGATGATAGTTCCAGTAGTATGTCCTAACTCTGTCATTTTTAGCTGGCAGAAGAGAAATGTTACATTTCAACAAGTCTTAATTTAACTTAGTTATGTACACAAAATGTCTGGTGCTATGACCCTGGCTGTGCTATCCATTCCTCCCTCCTTCGTAGCCTTCTCAGCCAGTCCAAATACTGCACTAAAGCTCTGACCCAGTTGCTGCTAAGCCTTGAAAGTTTGAATCTGACAGTAGTTTCCCTAAGTCTTCTAATTTCTCTTCTGCAGTTCCGAAATACCAAAACTGGCTTCACCGTTCCTAACTTTGGCCCCTGCGCCTAACAAGGCTGGAAGATCTCTGCTATGAGGACAGGCTGAGGAGGTTGGGTTTGTTCAACCTGGAGGAGAGAAGGCTCCAGGGAGACCTTGCAGTGGCCTTTCAGTACTTCAAAGAATGATGGAGACAATCATTTTAGCAGGGCATTTTGTTGAGCAAGGTGTAACGGTTTTAAACTGAAAGAGGGTAGGGTTAGATTAGATGCAAGGAAGACTTTTTTTACAATGGTAGAACCTGGAAACATTCCAGGTCAGGTTGGAGGGGCCTCTGAGAAAGCTGCTCTAGTCAAAGATGTCCCTGTTCACTTTACTGCAGGGATTTTGGACTAGATGACTTGTAAAGGTCCCTTCCAAACTAAAGCATTCTGTGAAAGTTAGGCCTTGGTCTAAGCTGTTTGGCCAGAGAGCAAAAATTACCTACTAGAGGGCAATTAATTTCTTCATCTCTCTCTACTGGTCACTCAAGGAGCATAGATTAGTTGTAGGACTTCACATGGGAGAGGTGTGCTCCTCCTAACAATGTTCTGTTGCTACCTGAAGCCCAGGAGAGATCTTGTAACACAGAGCTAGCATAGCCAATGCAGTCTTTATGGTCACCTCAGTAGCCCAACTCTGGAAAAAAATGTCATGGTATTGAGTTGCCCTGAGTAGTCTTCCCTATTCATTGCCCTTTTTTTCCCAACCACAACTTAGATTTTGGTTGCTCAGTCTATCTTCTTGCATCTTTTCAAGGAAGTGTAATCACCTTGTACAGAATTACAGTGCTCTCAGAGGATTTTCTCTACTATTCCTAGCATCAAAATGGCTTTAAAGAAAGCTGAGTCTGACAATTGCTGCGTGTGTCCTGTTATATGGCCAGTTGGAATTTCTTCAGCCTCTTAGCTCTCTGTCTAGGGTTTAGTCTGCCAGTTCTGAGAATGCTCGAGGTGATGGTATGGGTTTACTAACAGTGTTTCCTTAGGACTCTTTAATCTTCCTCAGTTACTTCTTGGCCTTGATTTAATGTCTGTTTCAGTAGCAGTTGAAAAACTCATTTCATTTGGCATTTTTCGTGCCTTTGAAGGGGTTGGGGATAGAAGGGAATATAAAAGGTGTTTTAATGTATGATTTGCCAGCGACAAAAATAGTGGTGCTAGCACCCAGCACTGGGAAGAAAATAGACACTGCAACTATACATTAGTATGTAGTACTGATATATCTTGTGCAGAACTCACTGGTCAGGAATTGCAGATGATTATTTTTACTTTATTTTTTCCCAAAACAAAGTTGTAGAATCCTTTGCGTTTTGATGAGGGAAAGAAAGTGTGTTTGAAAGAAATGGCCATCAAGAGTGATCATTGAGGCACCACATCTAGGGCTTAAACACTTGTGCTCAATTTTCACCTCTGACAAGGTTTCTTGACTCATTGTAATCAATGTGGATTGCATCTGCACCTAGAAAATGAGCTTACTCCTGAACAGAGATGCTGGAAGACTACAATCAGCTTTGCTCAGACATAGACACTAAGCACCCAGATAAAGGGCTAACAGCCAGGGCTAGGCAACTTACTAATTGCTTTCTTTTAGCTCAGGTTTTTGGGTTCCTTTGTGACCTGTTATATGTGGAAGTGAAGTGTTTTCCCACTTTTATCATATGCCAGCACTTGGTCTATTCAATTAAATCCTGTGTAGTTGTTCCTCTTCCCCAGGAAAAAATAAAAGAGAAAGAAATGCTGGACTTCATAATCAAGCTGCCGACAAACCATTGCACTTTGCAAGAAGTCAGTGGTACCAAACCTAAGGAGCTGAAAAGACCCCAGAGCATCAAGTGTGGAGGTGAGTTCACACAGGACTACTGCTACAACCCAGGGAAACTGAAACCCTCTGTTCAGTCTGTGCTAAACATTAAACAGCAGCAGCGCAGTTGCTGTTAATCTGTAATGTTGACAGTGTGAATCCAGAGGTAAGTGATGTCTGTTTCAACCGCTCAGCTTTCTGACCTTTCCAATATTTGCTTGCCATTTCTGTCTCCCACCTATTATCTGGAGATTTATGGCAGAGTAAACTTGTTAATCCCAACAACCATATTTTCATTTGGAAGCTGGACTGACTGTCAATAAACATCAAAAGCACTACTTGGTCTTCAAGGGACACACCTGTTGCAAGAGCAGGTTCGTGCGTCACACGGAACTGCTAGAGTAAAGCATTTTTATTGTGCTGCTGCCGACAGTTATCACTTGGGAACCTTGCAAGTCTCCCCGGGCACTGGGTAGCTGAAGATGTAAAAGCCCTTTGAGGATTTTTTGTGTGTGTTGTTTCCTGGCATACATTTCAGTAAGGTCTTCATTTTTTATATTAATCAGAAGGCTTTAAATCATAGAATCACAGAATCCTAGAATGGTTTGGGTTGGAAGGGATCTCCAAAGGTCATCTAGTCCAGCCCCCTCCGCAGTCAGCAGAGGCATCCTCAACTACATCAGGTTGGCCAGAGCCCTATTGAGCCTCACCTTGAATATCTCCAGGGATGGGGCCCCAACCACCTCCCTGGGCAACCTGCTGCAGTGTTTCACCACCCTCATGGTAAAGAACTAGACCTACAGATCACAGGATGACAGGATGTTAGGGGTTGGCAGTGACTTCCAGAGAACATCAAGCCCAACCCCCCTGCCAGAGCAGGACTGTAGAATCTTGCACAGGTCACACAGGAATGCATCTAGACTGGTCTTGAAAGTCTCCAGAGAAGGAGACTCCACAGTCCCTCAGTGCAGCCTGTTCCAGAGCTCTGTGACCCTTACAGTAAAGAAATTCTTCCTCATGTTGAGGTGGAACCTCCTGTGCTGTAATTTATACCCATTGCTGCTTGTCCTATCACAGGGCACAACTGAGAAGAATTTGTCCCCTCCCTCTTGAGCCCCAGCCCTCAGATATTTATGAACATTTATTAGATCCCCTCTAACCCTTCTCTTCACCAGACTAAACAGCCCCAGGTCCCTCAGCTTCTCCTCATAAGGCAGTGCTCCAGTCTCTTAATCATCTTTGTAGCCCTCCCTTGGACAGTAGATCCGTGTCCCTCCTGAACCAGGAAGCCCAGAACTGAACACAATATTCCAGGTGAGATCTCACCTGGGCAGAGCAGAGGGGAAGGAGAACCTCCCTCGATCTGCTTGCCACACTCCTCTTAATGTGCCCCAGGATCCCATTGGCCGTCTCCTCCACCAGGGCACATTGCTGTCTGCCAAAGACAAAGAGTCTTTAAAAAGCTGACTGAAGCTGGTTACTGTCAGCACAGCATCCTGTAAGAGTGTTCTGTGACATGCGTTTCTGGTCATAAACTATGAGTTGCAAGCCTGAAAAGTACCTGCTGTTCTTCAGACCTTTTTTCCTGTAAACTCGAGCACTTTTAATCTTCCTGGGATTTTCCTCCGTTTGTTTTTCAGGAATTTCTTTGATTTACAGGTTTATTAATTTTCCAAGAACCTTACTAGTCGCCTGATGGGCTTGTGTTCTTCCAGCAGGAAATGAAATCAGTCTGGCGCATGATGCCAATTGTCAAAACTTTCTGAGCAGCAGAGAAATGTTTCCTGGAGAAGAGCTGAGTTTTACCACCTGTGTTCTCAGTCCCGAGCAGTTTTCTGTGAGCCCTTGGGCAAATCTCTTCAAAGAACTCCTTCTCCGTGTAAAATGGGGATAATAATTCCTCATCTGGCCCAGAAAGACACAGCTGAAAGTACAAAGAGAAAGCCTGACGATGGGACTGAGAACAGTTCTGTCTGAACCATATCTTGGACTCTTGCTGGAGTTTTTATAAGGTGTCTTTTGGTGGCCTGCTTACGATTCTCAAGAGAATATTAGAAAATTAAAGTGACAAAAAGTAATAAACTCAAATGTCACACTCAGAGAGTCCTTCACTCCCTCTTCACTTGGGCAGCAGCCAGAGCTTGCTTACCTGCACGCTGAGCAAAATCGTTAGGCCATTACCGCTGGCGTCCCTAAAGAGAGAAGCAGTCTTTGTTGTAGTCTGTGAGAGGGTCCTCTCTGGCATTCATGCAATTAAATCAGTTGCACTGAGTTGGACAGGAGGAAAAGAAAGAAGGCAACCAAACCTCAAACTGAAACACCACTACACTGAATGGAAATTGGCTTTCAAAGATTTTCAGAGTCTTATCCTTGTTACAGAGCAGCAGCTGCTCCTTGGAGCCAGGTAGTACCAAATGTCTCCTAGTTCCAGGACAGCGCTAGCCGAAAGAGTATTTTTTGACTAAAGCATGCTATTTCTGTTTTTCTCCTCTGATTTTGACTCTCAGCTCACAGTTATCTTTTTCCTCTTTTTTTTTCCTTTTTTTTTTTTTTGTTAATTCTTTTTTTCTTCATTCTTCTTTTTTTTTCCTGAGTTTATATCAGTCTCCTGATACAGGTGAATGATGAGTTATGTCTTGTCACTTGAAGTTTGTTCCTTGAGTCATTCACAGATTCATGGGAAATGCAAGGATAATTATCATCTAATACAGCTGTGGCATAGTTTGAAGCATCTAGAGCACCTAAAGATGGGCAGAGGTCTCATCGTGACAGGACAGGTTTGTCAGCAAACGCCTCCACAGAAGTCTCCTGGCTTTATTAAGATAAACTACAGCATATGTTATTTGGAAGCATCTTTGCCAACAGGAGAGAATGAAATGAAAGTTTTAAGGAGAGATAGAATCCCATTAGAAAACTGAGTCTTAAACATATATAGTATGATGCTGGCAAGCTTGAATAATTACATTGGAACCCGAAATGCGATTTCAAACAGCTGTAACTGAAGTCTATAAAGTGTGACTTGCTTTCTGCTGTACAAACTGATAGCTGTTGGAAGCTTTGGTACTAAGCCAGTGTGATGGTTTGGGTATCCCCCGCCCCCCCACACTTTTAGAAATCACCCAGACTAGACTCAGTCGGCTGTGGAAATATGAATGAAGCTTATATTTACAGCTGGCACAATTTACAAGCAGATATTTACAGTATATACAGTTATACACAGAAATATACAAGGGAAAAAAAGGTAATACAAACACAATTCCCTTCCCAGAAACCTGAGTCCCCAGGAGGGGCTCTCAAACACCCCTCACCTTTCCCCTACCCCTCTCAACCTTACCCCAGTCCTAAGGAAGAATGGAGGTTCAGCCAAGAGGGTTGAAAAGCGAGGTGAAGCATCCAAGCAAAAGGAGGGTTAGGTTAGAAAGCA
>WAAF01005907.1:0-11195 GCA_013400475.1 Tricholaema leucomelas
TCATCTCCAGTTTCAATCTGCCCTCCTCAAGTTCCAATCCATTCCCCCTCATCCTAGTTCCTCCCCAGCTCTCCTGTAGGTGGAGGTGAGGAGAGCTGTACCCAGGTGGCAGTAGCGTCCGTACAAGCCAGGGTCACACAGGCAGGCTCCGTAGATCCGATGGCACCGACCCCGGTTGGCACAGTTGCATTTTTTCCTGCATTGCTTCCCATAAAATCCTTTAGGGCATCCTAGAAACAGGGAGAGGGTTTGGGTAGGAGCAGCCAGTTCCAGTCTGTGGCTTTATCTCCTCTGGCAGAGCACAGGAGAGCTGTGAAGAGTGCAGGCTGGAGGGCACCAGCCAAGGGAGGTGACCCTCAGCAGGGGGTTGCTGGGCACAAGGCTGGGCAGGGATGTGCTGAGTCTCTACTCACAAAGGTGACACCAAGATGGGATTGCTGCAGCACTCCTGGCCCTGCACAGTGCCACGCTTGCTGCCAACTCCAGCCTTACCAGGTGCCTCCAAGGGCACCTCCCCCAACTCTTGAACTGGTGGCACTGCTCCTGCTACAACTCTGCCCTGCAGGGCTCCGAGAAGCCACTTTTGTCACACAGAGAAAGCAACCCCTGGGAGCTTTCCTAGTGCTGGCGAGGGAATGAAATGATTGCTCCTTCTGTGCTGTGCTGAAGAGCTCCGTGCTGGAAGCATGTGGCAGGCAGATGCCCTGTGACAAGGGCAGAGGAAATGCCACCCTGGGACAACAGATCACTTCTGCTTGGTTTACTTTAATCCTACCTTGCTGTTTTTTATCTCTCCACCCCTCACCCACCCCCTCTCCCCACGATGCAAAGCTCAGGGCATCTCCCCTATCCATTTACATTCTGCTTGGGTCTCCTGCAGTAATCACTCCCAGCTGTCCCAGCCCTTGCTCTCCAGCTCTCATTGTCTCACTCTTGCTGTGGTTTTAGGTTCTGTCCCCTAGACTTTAACTCTTTCAGAGCGTGGAGTCTAAACATGAGCCCAGCACTGTCACGGCCCTGCTACCCCATGGCCCTCAGCACCACATCTCCATGGCTTTGAAACCCCCCCCCAAGATGCAGGCTCTGACACTGCTGTGGACAGCTTGGGCCAGGCCTTGACAACCCTTTAAGGGAAAAAATTGTCCCTCATGTCCAACCTAAACCTCCCCTGGCACAACTTGAGTCTGTCTCCTTTTGTCCTGTCTCTTGTTCCTTGGGAGGAGAAGACCTCAACCCCCACCTCACTCCAACCTCCTGCACCCTACCAGGTCCCAGGGCTGTGGTGAGAAGGAAAAGATACCCATCACTGCCACACCAGGCAGGGATGGAGAGCCATGGCCTTACCATCTTGGCAGAGCTCACCAGCCACCCCGGGCGGGCAGCGGCAGGCACCAGTGGCAGGGTCACAGGTGCCACCGTTCTGGCAGCGGCAGCTCTGGCTGCAGTTCTTCCCAAAGGTGCCATCTGGGCAGGCTGGGGTGAGACAGGGAGAGAGGTGAGGCTCATTGAGATGGCTCAGCCCTGGCACAGGGCTGGGAAGAGCCTGCTGACCCTGTGCCCTGCAGCCAGACTCACTGTGGTTGCAGAGGATGCCAGTCCAGCCCGCGGGGCACTCGCAGCCACTGCCCTCTGCGCTGCACCGGGCCCCGTTCTGGCAGTCCTCGCAGGTCAGGCTGCAGTCAGGACCAAAGGTGTGCTCCAGGCAGACTGCAAGGAGAGGAGCTGCAGGTGAAAAGCCTTCCCCAAGGCTGCTCAGCACCCCGGGGGGGTTTGGTTACCTGAGTGGGCTCTGCGTGGGCAGGGAAGGGACCCGACAAGACTCACACCCGACAGGCACAGTTAACTCTGAAGCCCTCCAAGCACCCAACAATGCCTTTTACCAGTGCTGCAAGGTGCCCACCAAACTTCTCTGACAGGGTGTGCTCTCCTCTTGCTTCCACCTCTTCCTCCTCTTCCTCATAGTCGTCGTTGAAGAGCTGGGTCAGCTCATCTCGCAGGATGGCCACGTGAGGGATGGGACGGGTGACAGGGCGACGGCTGTCCAGGGCCTCCACGGTGTCCTCCAGGGCTAGGGAAGCAGCCATGGAAGCATGGAATGGGTTGGAAGGCACCTTAAAGATCATCCAGTTCCAACTCCCTCACCATAAGCAGGGACACCTCCCACTCAGCCCAGGCTGCTCCAGGCCCTATCCAGGCTGGCTTGGAACACCTGCAGGGAGGGGACTCTGCTGTGGGATGATGGAGTCAGTGTGGGAGAAGAGGGGAGACCTTTGGCAGGTGAGCAGCAGGACAGAACCCCCCTGGTAGGAAAGGGAGCAGTTGATGTGGCAGGGTTTGCACCACTCACCTCCATAGTGGCACCTCCAACATTTTGGCTGGTTGTTTTGGGGGGGCTTTTGGCTAGAATGGGCCCAGGCCAGCTGAGAGCCTTCCTGCTCCATGGGAGAGCTTTTGATCCTAACCTTGCCAGCAGCTCTGGCTTCTCAGCACGCTCAGCTCACCTCACCCATCAGCTTTGTCCTGTTTCTCTGGCCAGAGCCCTTCACCCCCCCAGCAGCACACTCACAGAGGCAGCTCCTGCGGTCCTCATCCAGCCTGTAGCCAATGTCACAGCCGCACTGGAAGGAGCCCTGCTGGTTCTGGCAGGTGTGCTCACACCCCCCGTTGCTCGAGGAGCACTCATCCACGTCTGGAAGACAAGGGGGGTACAGGTCCCCCACACAGGATGGGGGCCACAGGTCATAGAATCAACCAGGTTGGAAGAGAGCTCCAAGCTCATCCAGTCCAACCTAGCACCCAGCCCTGGCCAATCAACCAGACCATGGCACTAAGTGCCCCAGCCAGGCTTGGCTTCAACACCTCCAGGCACGGCGACTCCACCACCTCCCTGGGCAGCCCATTCCAATGCCAATCACTCTCTCTGCCAACAACTTCCTCCTAACATCCAGCCTAGACCTGCCCTGGCACAGCTTGAGGCTGTGTCCCCTTCTTCTGTTGCTGGCTGCCTGGCAGCAGAGCCCAACCCCACCTGGCTACAGCCTCCCTTCAGGGAGCTGCAGACAGCAATGAGCTCTGCCCTGAGCCTCCTCTGCTGCAGGCTGCACACCCCCAGCTCCCTCAGCCTCTCCTCACAGGGCTGTGCTCCAGGCCTTTCACCAGCTTCATTGCTCTTCTCTGGACACCTTCCAGCACCTCAACATCTCTCTTGAATTGAGGAGCCCAGAACTGGACACAGTACTCAAGGTGTGGCCTGAGCAGTGCTGAGCACAGGGGCAGAAGAACCTCCCTTGTCCTGTTGGCCACACTGCTCCTGAGCCAGGATGCCATTGGCTCTCTTGGCTACCTGGGCACACTGCTGCCTCATCTTCAGCCTACTATCTACCAGGTCAGCAAGCTGGCTGCTGGCATCACACCTGTTAGCTGCATGAAGCCTAACTGAAGCATCAGACTACCCAAGTGCCACAGGGAGCCCTGGGTGCTGGCTGTCAGCTCCCCTCTGCCACCAACGGTGCAGAAATAGGTGGGTCAGCTTAGGGTTCCACCTGGGAAAGGCTGTGGGAGAGCTTTGGTAGTGAGAACAACTCCTGAGGAGGAGAAAACATCACCTCAGAGCTCATCAAACCAAAGTATTCCCCTGGAGCTCCCAATCCCACCACTGCTACTAAGCCACCACCACCACATCCCTGCTTTGAAATCCCTCCGGGCACGATGACTGCACCACCTCCCCAGGCAGCCTGTGCCAATGCTTGAGAACAACTCCCACGGTGCAGAAAGTGCTCCTCGTGGCCAACCTGAACCCCCCCACCCCCGGCACAACTTGAGGCAGCTGCCCCTGGAGAGCAGCCCCTGCTGTGTGCACCTCTCGCTGTGCTGCCAGGCTGGGGACAGCAGCAGTGCCCAGGGAGATGTTTGTGCTCACCCTCACAGCCACAGCCATCCGTGCTGAGCCTGTAGCCAGCCTGGCAGGCACACTCGTAGCCTCCAGGGTAGTTGTAGCAGTCCTGCTGGCAGCAGTGGGCGCCGCTGGCACACTCGTTGAGATCTAAACAGGAACCAAAGGGCTGTGACAGTCACAGAATGGCAGCAGCTGGGAAGGACCTCCGGAGAACCAGTCCAAGCCCTCTGCCAGAGCAAGCTTGCCCAGGTGGGTTTGGAGGAATGCCTTCAGGTGCAGCTCTGCAGAGATGCTGGAGCTGGTTCCCATTGCTCCAGTGAGGTCTGAGCCGCCTGCCAGCTGCTGCTGCTCCTGGGATGAGGCAGCTCAGCCTGCCAGTGCACCCCTCAGCCCAGGGAGCATCACTGACTGGCAGGGCTTGGAAGAGACCTCTGGAGGGCACCTGGTGCTGGTGCTTTGCTGCTGTGTTGTGATGTATGAGGACAGCTCCTGCTGCTCCCTTGTGCTGATGCAGTGAGGGCTTGCTCAGTGAGGGCTTGCTCAGTGAGCACCACGGAGGGTTCCTGACTGGGTTTTGTCCCTCAGGGGGCTCAGTGATGCAGACTGAGGTACATGCCCAACCTCTTCAGCATCTCCAGAGCTGGAGGTGTATCTCACCCTTGCTTCTCCATTAGCACATACTTTGTGGAACAGGATGGGGCTGATCCGAGCTTGGCTTGCAGCCAGTGACTGTTCCACATCACTCATTCACTCATCACTGCTGCTTCCTGTGAGCTGCCAGCCAGGCTGGTACCCTTGGAGCTCCATCCCCTCTAGACGTAGGCTCAGAAGTATGAGATGAGTCTCTCTCTGCCAAGGCTGCCTTAGACCAGTTTCAGCAGGGAAAAACTGCCTGGCTCTGAAGTCCACAGCTTCTGAGTGGGTCTTGAGTGGAGGTTTGAGGATGCCCTCACAGAATCAGAATGCACAAGGTTGGAAGTGACCTTTGAAGGTCTTCTAGTCCAACCCCCCTGCAGTCATCAGGGACACCTCCAACTGGATCAGGTTGCTCAGGGCCACATTGAGTTTGACCTTGAATGTGTCCAGGGCTGGGGTCTCTACCATATCCCTGAAAGCCCTGTGGCAGTGCCACCATTGTGACACCTCTGCCTGTGCCACAGGCCTGATAGAGCCTGCACAGGCAGCAGCTAACAATGGGACCCTCATCATCACTCGAGGTGCTTGTGACAGCAAGCAGTGGGACCTGTCCCCTTACCAGTGCAGGTCTTCTGGTCCTCCTCCAGCCGATAGCCGAAGTTACAGGTGCAGACGGGGCCAGAGCTGGTGTGGTGGCAGGTGTGGGCACAGCCCCCGTTGTTGGCCTCGCAGCTGTTGACAATCTCCATCTCGATCCCTGCAAGAGGCACAGAGGGGGCAGGGTGAGTTCAGTCAGCTGCAGATGTGTGACTGGAGGAGGACTTGAGCTAGAGAAGTGATGACCTCTGCTCCCATCAAGAACTCACTGCTGCTGCACACTGCCTGGCACTGCCTTCACCCCCCCATCCCGGCACCAGGCTTCCAGCTGAGCTCCTTGCCTGGGTGCTTGTGTGTGCACAGCCCTGCTGAGGAGGAGGAGGAGTGCTCTGCAGCAGGGAAAGGGATGGGAACAGCGTGCCACAGGCCACTGCTGGGCTGGGAAAGTGGTGTGCAAAAATAAACCCATCCCACGTAGCCTCCCGGGGACACACTCCTGGAGGAGGCTCTGGACAGTGCCTGAGCTGAAGCAGGCTGCAGACAGAGCTGCTGCCATTCCTGACGAGCTGCAGTGTGTGCTGCCAACCCAGAGCTGGCTCAGGCTGTGTGAGCACAGAGCTGTGCTGGTGCCAGCCAGCACTGGGAGCAGCAGCTGAGTGGGGACACATCCAGATGCCTACAGCTAGGAACGTTCCTGGCTGCCATGTCGGCAGCGTAGGGGCAAGCCTCCAGAGCAGCCACACATCCTCTGAGCTTGGCAAGGCTCCTGTAAGCTTCCTTAAACTGAAAGGAACTTGTGCCATGAGGCTTGGGCTCGTTTATGAACCTCAGTGAAAGGTTTTCTGCCTAGAAGAACAGTTCTGAGGCTTTGTTTTTAGCGTGTTCAGGCCCAAGGAGGATGAAAGAAGAGGAGCCTGCTGCTTCCCCACGGATCTGTGCATGTCATGAGAGCCTTCCACCATGGCACAGCTGCCTTCTAGACAGCACAAAGTGACTGTGGTCCCTTTCTCTCTCTCTCACTGACACAAGAACTAGCACAGAAGGTGCTGGAAGGGGCAGGGAGAGACTTTCCATCCATGAAGGGGACTTAGTTCTACAGAGTGGTCAGTGAGCCACAGCTGGAGAGGCCACACCAGAACACGATGGGGGTTGTGCTTCTGCTGTGTCTGCTGTCAAAACTGACCCTCCAGGTCCCATCCCTTACCAGATGCTTACCTGGAGATCTGAGCAGCAATAAACCCAAGCGTTTTGTCCCCTGTGGGCCAGTTTGCTGAAGCCACAAAGGGTCATCTTCCCTGCTATGTGAGGAGGCAGCTAAGGCTTCTCAATGCAGCCCTCTGCCAGCCTAGCTGGCTGGCAAGCAGCCTCACTGGCTGGCATACAGCCTCACCCCACCAGCTGCAGGGAATTGTGCAGTGTACTCCAGAGCTGAGCTCAGGGTGGCTTTTGCAGGCTTTCCTGGGGAGGCAGAGGTGTAGGTGCTCAGGCTCCTAATGAGCATCAGCAGTCCAGATCCTCACACTGCTGTCTGATGCCTTTCAAGACCCATTTCTGGTCTGAAAAGCCTTAAGGACCTGGGAGTGCTGGTGGATAAGAAGTTAACCATGGCACAGCAATGTGCCCTGGTGGCCAACAAGGCCAATGGGATCCTGGGGTGCATAAAGAAGAGTGTGTCCAGCAGAGCAAGGGAGGTTCTCCTTCACCTCTACTCTGTCCTGCTGAGACCTCATGTTGAGTACTGCCTTCAGTTTTGGGCTCCCCAGCTTAAGAGGGACAGGGATCTGCTATGAGGACAATGAGGGAACTGGAGCACTGCCTGGTGAGGAGAGGCTGAGGGACCTGGGGCTGCTTAGTCTGGAGAAGAGAAGAGTAAGAGGGGATCTAATCAATGTTTATACATATCTGAATGCTGGGGGTTGGGGGGGGACAGGCTCTGCTCACTGCTCCCTGGGACAGGACAAGCAGCAATGGATGGAAGCTGCAGCACAGCAGGTTCCAGCTCAACACAAGAGGGAACTTCTTTCCTGGAAGGGTCCCAGAGCCCTGGCACAGGCTGCCCAGAGAGGTTTTTGGAGTCTCCTTTTCTGGAGCCTTTTAAGACCTGTCTGGATGTGTTCCTGTGTGACCTGAGCTAGATTGTGTGGTCCTGCTCTGGCAGGGGTGTTGGACTGGATGATCTCTTTGGGTCCCT
Organism: Tricholaema leucomelas; assembly: GCA_013400475.1. Lineage (NCBI taxonomy): Eukaryota > Metazoa > Chordata > Aves > Piciformes > Lybiidae > Tricholaema lacrymosa > Tricholaema leucomelas. The sequence goes on from WAAF01005907.1 coordinate 7,320, forward strand.
TCCAAGCCCTGACATCCTGTGAGCCTGTGATCCTCACAGCCCTGAGAGGCTCCCAGTGAGAGCTGCAGTAGCTGCACAGGTAGACCATTACAGCTCCCAGCAATACCAGTATCCAGCACTGGGACAGCCACAGGGCTGTCTCAAGGGAGGCTGCCAGTGGAGACAGTCACTCTAGGCTGCCCCTGGGGATGTGTTGGCTAAAGATGTGTAGACGGTTTGGCTCCTTCTTGCACAACCATGTTGAGTTCTTGATGGGATCAGAGGTCATCACTTCTCTAGCTCAATTCCTCCTCCAGTCACACATCTGCAGATAACTGAACTCACACAGCACAGCCCCCAGGACCAAGAATTTGGCCTCTTTGCAGCCAGAAGGCTCCAAAGACATTGCCTAAACCAGCAAAAGCAGCTTGGTGGTAACTGGGAAGGTCAGACACATTTGTAATTGTGGTGGGAGAGTAAACAGCCCCAAACCTGCCTGTGAAATCATAGAGTCATAGAATCAGCCAGGCTGGAGGAGAGCTCCAAGCTCAGCCAGCCCAACCTAGCACCCAGCCCTGCCCAATCAACCAGACCATGGCACTAAGTGCCCCAGCCAGGCTTGGCTTCAACACCTCCAGGGACAGTGACTCCACCACCTCCCTGGGCAGCCCATTCCAATGCCAATCACTCTCTCTGCCAACAACTTCCTCCTAACATCCAGCCTAGACCTCCCCTGGCACAGCTTGAGGCTGTGTCCACCTCAACATCTCTCTGCAATGGAGGAGCCCAGAACTGGACACAGCACTCAAGGTGTGTCCTGAGCAGTGCTGAGCACAGGGGCAGAAGAACCTCCCTTGTCCTGCTGCCCACACTGCTCCTGAGCCAGCCCAGGATGCCATTGGCTCTGCTGCCCACCTGGGCACTGCTGCCTCATCTTCAGCTTCTCTCTCCCAACACCCCCAGGTCCCTCTCTGCCTGGCTGCTCTCAGCCACTCTGTCCCCAGCCTGTGGCACTTCTTGGGGTTGTTGTGGCCAAAGCGAAGAACCCTGCCCTTGGCCTTGTTCAATCTTATCCCCTTGGCCTCTGCCCACCCATCCAGCCTGGCCAGGTCCCTCTGCAGGGCTCTGCTACCCTCCAGCAGATCCACACCTGCTCCTAGCTTGGTGTCATCTGCAACCTTACTGATGCTGGAGTCAATCCCCTGGTCCAGATCATCAATAAAGGTATTGAACAGGACCAGCTTGGCCCCACCAGTTCCCAGGTGATTGCGCACAGACACTTGCCTGGCACTGCCAGCCCCACCCCCTGTGCCCACTTGCCCAGTGAGGGGGGGTCTGCAGGCAGTACTCACGGTAGCACTGCTTGCCATCTGCCCCCAGCTCATAGCCAGGGTTGCAGGTGCACTTGAAGGAGCCATGGGTGTTGAGACACTGATGGGCACACAGGGCCTGCCCAGCCAGGCACTCGTCCACGTCTGCAGGAGAGGAGCAGGCAGTAAGCACAGCAGGCAGCCACAGACATGCTCCCAACAGGACAGCTTTAACTACCTCCCAGTTTTCCACTGGTTTCTTGCACCCTGGATTCTGAATGCTGTTGGTCCAGACCAACAAAGAAGCAGAGTTAGGAGTTTGGATCACTGCAAAGCTTCCTAGGGAAGGAGATCACAGGAAGCTCCCAGTGCTGCTTCAGACAGCTCCAGCAGTGCTCTGGCACAGACACCAGCAGAGCCTCCAGGTTTGTGCACCACTGCTTGACTCAGCTGCTGAGGGCTACCAGGGCTGAATACTGCTGAGGGTTACCAGGGCTGAACACTGCTGAGGGTTACCAGGGCTGAGCACTGCTTCAGCCCATCAGGCTCTGCTGGCAGGGGCTCACCTTCGCAGCTCTTGCCGTCGGGTGCCAGGCGGTAGCCGGGGTGGCACTGGCAGCGCGCTGTCCCCCGCTGGTTGTGGCAGCGCTGCATGCAGCCCCCGTTCCTCTCCGTGCAGGGGTTCCTCACTGCAGGGCAGAGCAGCAGCAGGCTCGTTTGATGCTAATCCTGGCACCAGGCTTACAGGAGAGCAGAGCATCAAGCAGCTGTGCCCAGCAAGGGAGGGTGCGGGTGGTGAGGGGCTGCTGCCCACCAGTCTGCCTCCTGCTCCACGCCAGCAGGAGGATTTGCAGGGGGTGAGGGGCTGCAGGGGGCAGCTGCTGACCTGAGGCAAACCTCTCCTGCAGAGGCTTGCCCTGGGCAGCTCCCTTTGTGGAAAACACCGAGCAAACGCCAGGCAAATCTGCCTCGAGTGCTGCTACCACGATGCTGTCAGAGCCCTGCCCTGCTGCAGCACCTGCACAGAGCCCTGCCCACTGCTGTCCTCTCACTGTCCCGGTTGGCTCTTCTACCTTATCACCTCCACAGATAATGACCTCCCTCCTCCTCCTCCTCCTCCCGCTGCTGCTGCTTGCTGAATGCCAGCTGCTCTGAATGAGGAGCCTGAACTTCTGCTCTCCAGCCCCTTCAGCCTCTCCCCTCCCTGCAGCAGGTCATCCAGGGAGCTGTCTGCAGGCAGGGGAGAAGGTCCCATCCCGCTGCGACAGGCTGCTGCTCCTTCCCTTCCTCAGCTGCCTGTGCCTTCAGATGGCTCCGTTTGTCTTGGCCACACTCCTTCAGCTTTCCCTGGCCTGTCAGAGGGAGCTGCAGGACGTGGCCAGGCCAACACTACCACACAGGGATTGTACTGGAGAGGAACCTCCAGTCTGAGGCCTGTGACAGGCTGGGGACAGGGCCCCAAGTCAACCTCGTGAAATTCAGCAAGACCAAGTGCAAGGTTCCTGCAGCTTGGTCAGGGCAATCCCAAGCACAAATCCAGGCTGGGTGAGGAGTGGCTAAAAGCAGCCTGCAGGAGAAGGACTTGAGGGTGTCAGTTGGTGACAAAGTCCCCAGCAGCCAGCACTGATCACTGGCAGCCCAGCAGGCAGCTGTGTGCTGGCTGCAGTCAGAGCAGGGAGAGCAGCAGCACAGGGAGGGGATTCTGCCCCTCTGCTCTGCTCAGACCTCACCTGCAGCACTGCCTCCAGCTCTTGACCAGCCTGCTCTAGTGGGAACTGTCCCTGCCAACGGCAGGGAGTTCGACCTGGAGGATCTTCAAGGTCCCTTCCAACCCAACCCATTCTACAGATCTCTGACATCAGAGCCTGCCAGGCTGTGTGCCCTGCTCCCTGCCCATCCCAGCTGCCCTGAGGACAGCCCAAGCAGCAGCTCTGCCTGCCCAGGTATGTTCCCCCCCCCCCCACACCGTGCTTGAGGGACTCACGGGTGCAGCGTTTGCCATCCTCCTGCAGCTGGTAGCCTGCCCGGCACTGGCAGCGGTGCTGCGCCGGTGCCAGCTGCACGCAGTCGTGCTGGCAGCCGCCGTTGTGCAGGGCACAGGAGTTCACAGCTAGGAGGCAAGGGGACAGAGCAAACATCAGCACACGGTGCCACCTGCACAGCTGGGTGAAGGGCAACCTCCTGGAGCTCAACGAGGGCAAGGGTAGGATCCTGCTCCAGTGCCAGAGAGGGCTTGGCCTGCTGGGAAGCAGCTCCCTGGAGCTGAGGTTGAAGCAGGGGAGGTGTAGGTTGAAGACCAGGAAATATACCTTCACCAAAAAAGGGTTATCAAGGGCTGGCCCAGGAGTGAAGATGTGATTGGGTACAATCAGCATGGCTGCACCAAGGGCACATCCTGCCTGACAAACCTGGTGGCCTTCTATGAACAGGTCACAACATGAATAGATGAGGGGGGAGCAACTGATGGCATTAACCTGGACCTGAGCAAGGCCTTTGGGACTGTCCCACACCACATCCTGGTCTCCAAGCTGGTGACACATGGGTTTGAGGGGTGGAGCACAAGATGGATAAAGAACTGGCTTGATGG
>WAAF01005907.1:11709-33641 GCA_013400475.1 Tricholaema leucomelas
AAGTTGTTGAGCATGAGAGTGGTGAGAGGCTGGAATGGGTTGCCCAGGGAGGTGGTTGAGGCCCCATGGCTGGAGGTGTTTAAGGCCAGGCTGGCTGAGGCTGTGGGCAGCCTGCTCTAGGGTAGGGTGTCCCTGGGCATGGCAGGGGGGTTGGGACTGGCTGCTCCTTGTGGTCCCTTCCAACCCTGACTGGTTCTGTGACTCCAGGAGGTGCTGGAGTCGCTGTTCCAGCAGGGATCCAAAACATGTCTTAGGGACAAGTTTTAGTGGCAGACTTGGCTGTGCTAAGCTGATGGTTGGACTTGATCTTAAAGGTCTTTTCCAACCTAAACCATTCCCTGAGCTCTCATTTAAAACTTTCCAAGCCCAACATCCCATCATAAGCCTCTAATTAACTGCACACCATTTAAAGGAATGGAAGTGACCCAGTAGGGTCAAAGCTTTTGCTGCCATGGCCAAGGCTGGTGCTGGGGCTCTCCCTTTCTGTCCCCTGTGCTGCCATTGTTTCCTTTATCCCCTCTGGAAGCCAAGGCAGAAATGCTCCACGTTCCTGCAGAGGTCTGGGGCAGGGCTGCAGAGCTCAGGCTGCAGCAGATGGGTGGGTGGTCAGCTAAAAATATTCTGCTCTGGTGAAGTCTTCAGTAACAAATACTCCAAACCAGCCATGAATAATGTGCTGGCTGGGGGGGGGGGGAAGGGTCACAAGAGAAGTGAAGCTGTGCTGCTGCCTGCCAGAGCATTCCTTCATGTGGGAAAAGTCCTGGGCTAGGTTCTACCAAGCCTCCTCTGGCTGAGCAGCCTCTCAGTGTGCTCTCACTGCTTTGAAAGTGCACTCTGGCCAGTTCCCCCCCCACCCTCTATGCTGCTGAAAGATGTTTTCAGAGTAGGAAAACCCAAACTCATCAAATCACAGAATGGGTTGGGCTGGAAGAGACCTTAGAGATCATCCAACCCAGCCATGAACTCAGCACTGGCCCAGCACCGCCACAGCTTCCACAGCTTTGAAACCTCTCCAGGTATGGTGACTCCATCACTGCCCTGAGCAGCCTGGGCCAGGCCTGGACAACCCTCAAGGGGCAGAAATTGTTCCTCATGTCCATTGTTAGCAAAGGGTTCTGTAGAGTGAGGGTGGTGAGACACTGGCACAGGTTGCCCAGGGAGGTTGTGGAGCACAGAAGCACCCAATGTGATCAAAGATCACATTGGGTGCTTCTGTGCTCCACAACCTCCCTGGGGGTGTTCAAGGCCAGGTTGAGCAACCTGTTCTAGTGGGAAGTGTCCCTGCCTATGGCAGGGGGTTGGAACTGGATGATCTTTGAGGTCACTTCCAACCTAAACCATTCTATGATTGCAACCTAAACCCTCCCCTGGGACAACCTGAGGCTGTTTCCTCTTCTCCCATGTCTTGTTAACTTGGGGAGAAGAAACTGAGCCCCCACCTGGCTCCAGCTTCCTTTCAGGGAGCTGTAGAGAGCCAGAAAGGTCTCTCCTCAGCCTCTTCCAGGTGACTCAGTCCAGATTCTCCTCTCCCATTTCAGTAGACTGTCCAAAAGCATCACTTCCACCTCCACACTCAACATGTCTCTCTGGGTGGCACAGAACTGGGTGCTGAGGCACCCACCCCAGCCCTTGCAGCTCCCATGTAGTGCCCATGCAGTGATGGAGCTTTGCAAGGGCAAGAGCTGCTCCTCAACAGCAGAGGAAGCTGCTGGCACTCAGCATGTGGGCTGTGGCGGCTCTTGGCCACCAGCAGCAGCTCAGGCAGGGTATGGAGAGCAGCTGCTAGCACACACATCCCTGTTCCAGCAAGTTCTCCTTGGTGGAAGGTGGTCCAGGACAACCTAGTGCCAGAACTGCTCCCCTGGACCTTGCCCCACAGTGTCTGCAGGCCATTTAGAGAGTGTGAAAGGTGAAGCAGTGAGAGCACAGAGGCCTTGCAGAGCTTTTTCTCTCCTCTTGTGCTTTTCTGGTGCTGCTTCTTTGCTAGCAAACCTCTTCCTCCAGAGCACTAACCCCACTGAGTGCACCCTCAGCAAGTTTGCAGATGACACCAAGCTGTGTGGCACAGTTGACTTGCTGGAGGGCAGGGATGCCATCCAGAGGGACCTGGCCAGGCTGCAGAGGTGGGCCCAGGCCAACCTCATGACATTTAACAAGGCCAAGTGTAAGGTCCTGCACCTGGGTGGGTGCAATCCCAGGCACAGCTCCAGGCTGGGTGGGGAATGGCTGAGAGCAGCCCTGAGGAGAAGGATCTGGGGGTCTGGGCTGATGAAAAGCTCAACCTGAGCCTGCAGTGTGCACATGCAGCCCAGACAGCAACCCTGTGCTGGGCTGCAGCAAGAGCAGTGTGGGCAGCAGGGCAAGGGAGGGGATTCTGCCCCTTGGCTCTGCTCTCCTCAGACCCCACCTGCAGTCCTGTGTGCAGTTCTGGAGCCCCCAGCACAAGAAGGACATGGAACTGCTGGAGCCAGTCCAGAGGAGAGCCACGAAGATGCTCAGAGGGCTGCAGCAGCTCTGCTATGAGGACAGGCTGAGAGAGTTGGGGCTCTGCAGCCTGGAGAGGAGAAGGCTTCGAGGAGACCTTAGAGTGGCTTTGCAGTATCTGAAGGGAGACTACAGGAAGGCTGGGGAGGGACTATTGACAAGGTCTGGGAATGTCAGGACGAGGGGGAATGGGTTTAAGCTGGAGGAGGGGAGATTTAGACTGGATGTTAGGAGGAAGTTCTTTACAGTGAGAGTGGTGAGACACTGGCACAGGTTGCCCAGGGAGGTTGTGGATGCTTCCTCCCTGGAGGTGTTTAAGGCCAGGCTGGATGAGGCATTGAGCAACCTGCTCTAGTGGGAGGTGTCCCTGCCTATGGCAGGGGGTTGGAGCTGGATGATCCTTGAGGTCCCTTCCAACCTAAACCATTCTATGATTCACTGGAGCCTCCCTGTGCTGTGCCTGCACTCAGTGCTGTCCCAGCCAGCATGGGGACATTCCAGATCACGATGGGGAATGGGCAACCAGAGTTCCTTCCCTGCCAGGAGCCTTCTGCACAGGGAAGAGGTGGTGGCATCACTGGCTGTGGGGTGCTCATCAGCCACACAGCACTGCTGGCACACCTGTGGGGGGTGATGGGCAAAGCAGCCCTGTCTGGTGGCAATCAGGCAGAGCCACCCACGGAGCTCTGCCTGGCTCAGGCAGCACCAAGGGGTGGCTAAGATAGGAACTAACTCAATTCTAAGCCCCAGGAACGATCAGACAAAACAAAGAAAGGCTGAAATGGTTTGGGGGGGTTCCATCAAAGCAAAGCCCTTCGAGTTCTGGGTCTCCTCAGCTGGCTTCTGGCAGGGTAGCAGCCAGGAGCCCTCTCTGCTGGCCTTGCTTTGATTGCTGCTCTGCTCTGGGGTTTGTTGAGTTTTTTTTCTTGGCTGTTTACAGAACCACTCTAAAAATATTTCCATCCCCAGATGCTTTTCTGTGAGCAGGCTGCCAGGGCTGGTGTCACCCTGCACATCAGGCAGCTTGTTGCAATTACAGCTCAGACAGATTTTCCACAGATGATGTTCTGGTGTCTGCAAGAGGAGACCTCACCTCCATCCCTCTGTCTGACGGGAGCACAGGGCTGCTGCAGGATAGGGGCAGCCAGCTCCTGAGCCTCTGGTGCCCAGGACGTGGCTAAAAGGGATGGGGAGGACTTATCAGTGCTTGTGGCAGGGGAGGAGCAGGCTCACAGGATCACAGGATCATAGGATCACAGGATGTCAGGGGTTGGGAGGCACCCAAAAGAGCTCATCCAGTCCAACCCCTCTGCCAGAGCAGGACCATCCAATCTAGCTCAGGGCACACAGGAACACATCCAGACAGGCACAGAAAGGCTCCAGAGAAGGAGACTCCACAACCTCTCTGGGCAGCCTGTGCCAGTGCTCTGGGACCCTCACAGGAGAGAAGTTCCCCCTTGTGCTGAGCTGGAACCTGCTGTGCTGCAGCTTCCATCCATTGCTCCTTGTCCTGTCCCAGGGAGCAGTGAGCAGAGCCTGTCCCCCACTCCTGACCCCCAGCCCTCAGATATTCATAGACACTGATTCAATCCCCTCTCAGTCTTCTCTTCTCCAGACTAAGCAGCCCCAGGTCCCTCAGCCTCTCCTCATCAGGCAGTGCTCCAGTCCCCTCATCATCCTCATAGCCCTCCACTGGACCTTCTCCAGCAGATCCCTGTCCCTCTTCATCTAGAGAGCCCCAAACTGAGCAGGGCTGTGTAGGAGCAGCCTAACCCAGGAGCTTTGTGAGCTGAGAAGAGCTGGACTCAGCAGCCACCCTGTGCCCTGCCATGCAGAGCTGCTCACCCAGCCTGGGGACCCTTAGCAGCTTCTCAGCACTGCATTCACTCATTTGGCATCCCTCTCTGGCTGCCCCAAAGCTCTGTGGGCAGAGGCCACCCTGGCAGGGCTGAATATGTGCATGTGTTGAGCTCCCAGGTGAGCCTGGAGCGTAACCATTGCAGCACAGCTTGGCCTGACTCAGGCTCCTCCACTCCAGTTCCTTCTCTCTCTCATCCATCTTCCCTTTCCCTCAAATCCAAGTCATTTCCCAGCAGAATCACAGCATCAGTAAGGTTGGAAAAGGCCTTCAAGGTCACCAAGTCCAAGTGTAACCCAACTGCCATGTCTTGAAGCACCACAGCTCATTGTTTGAACACCTCCAGGGCTGGGGACTCCATCACCCACTCTGGGCAGCCTGTGCCAATGCCTGACCACCCCTGCAGGGCAGAAATGCTTCCTTATTTCCAACCTAACCCTCTCCTGGCACAATTTCAGGCCACTTCCTCTCATCCTACCATTGGGAAAAGAGACCAACACCAGCCTCACTCCAACCTCTTTCCAGGGAGCTGCAGGGAGCAATGAGCTCTCCTTCAGCCTTCTCTGGCTAACACTTAGAGAAGCCATAAGCAGCTGCAGCCAGGGCAGAGCCTGGCAGTGCCTTGTGGCACATCCCAGCAGGCCATGGCTGCTGAGGAGCAGCTGAGGCCAGTGCCAGTGGACAGACAGCCCTGCAGGCTGCCTGCACTACGTGTGCAGATGTACCCTGGCAGCACACTGCAGAGGATTAACCCTCCCTGCACACAGCTCCAGCCCACACAGAGTCCCTCTGCTCACTGCTCAGTCGCTGCTGCGCTGGAGTTGGCTCCGTCTGGAGGGCTCCTAACAGCAGGAGGGATCCATGGTGTAATCCTCAGCTGATTTATTCCAACCTCAGCCCAGTTGCAGCAAGCTGGTGTGTGTTAGCACAGCCCAGCTCTGCTCTGCAGGCCAGCCAAAGCCACTGGCTCAGAGCGAGTCCTCTGCCTCGGGCTGGATTCCAGCCCTCTGCTGAAGTGCTGGAGCAGGACCTGAGGATGTCAGGGTCCTGCCTCGGGCCCATGTGGTTCTGATAAGGGAGGAGGTGATTTCAGGACGTCCAATGCCTCTTTTAGCTCTGCTTCCCTTTCAGCAGGGCTGCCTGCTGCTCCCCTCCCTCCTTTCTCTGTTAAGTTCATCACTGACTGGCTCCCTGTGCCCAGCAGAGACACAACAGAAGAATCATCCCTGGAAGTGCCCAAGAGCAGGCTTGGGGAAGGATTTGAGCAGCCTGGGCTGGCAGGAGGTGCTCCTGCCCATGGCAGCAGGCTGGAACTGGATGAGCTTTAAAGTCCCTTCCAACCCATTCTGGGATGCCATGACTCCTGCAGGACCAAGCTGCAGCAGCAGTGGCAGAAGTCCCAACACCCAGGGGGAAAATCCCTTCCAAAGGCAAAATGCTTCTCCCAGCCTCACAGACCACAGGTGCCAACCAGCTGGTGGCACAGAGCTGCATCACCACCCCTAGGGAGCTGCTTCTGAAGGTGCCTAAGGAGCTCCTGACAAGTCCTGCTGCATTCTGTGCCTTGCTTTACCACCTGCAGCACCCACCACAGAGGTGCCAACACCTCCCAAGGGTGTGAAGCTATCAGAGTCACAGACTCAGTCAGGGTTGGAAGGGACCACAAGGAGCAGCCAGTCCCAACCCCCCTGCCATGCCCAGGGACACCCTACCCTAGAGCAGGCTGCACACAGCCTCAGCCAGCCTGGCCTTAAACACCTCCAGCCATGGGGCCTCAACCACCTCCCTGGGCAACCCAGTCCAGCCTCTCACCACTCTCATGCTCAACAACTTCCTCCTCACCTCCAGCCTCACTCTCTCCACCTCCAGCTTTGCTCCATTCCCCCCAGTCCTGTCACTCCCTGACAGCCTCAAAAGTCCCTCCCCAGCTTTTTTGTAGCCCCCTTCAGCTCCTGGAAGGCCACAAGAAGGTCACTTGGGAGCCTCCTCTTCTCCAGAAGACAGCAGCAACACAGTTATGGTTTTCCAACCCCCTCCTTGATTCCCTCAAGAATAGAACAGGTCTTGACCTGCCATAGTGAGCTTAGACAAAGAGTTCAGCCAGAGGCTGGAAAGTACCAATCACCCCAAGTCCACCCCCAGGAGCAGAGCTCTTCACTCACTCCTGCCCTGCCAGGGTTAGTGTCCACCAGGCTCCACAGGGAATTCTGGAGCATCCCACCCCAGGCTGTGCTGCTTCCATTGAAACTTTTGTGGGGAGCAGAAAACACTTCAAGAATTCCCTCTGTGGTTTTCCAGGCCTTAGCTAGAAGCTTCTTGACAGTTGTCCTCCTCTGCCTCCAGAGTGCCTCCTGGCCAGCTCTGCTGCTCGCTGGAGCTGCCAGCAGCTTCCCAAGGGCTTCCCAAAGCCTGCTTCAAGCCTGACCCAGCTCTGTGCTGCAAATCTCCCCCCAGCCCTGACCCAGCTCTTCAGCAGTGACCTCCTCTGAGCTAGGGGCAGACAGCTCTGGAGCAGAGGGAGGGGGTGGCAGAGTCTCTCTGGCTCCAGGTCTCTTTAGTCCTGGTGAAACCTCTTTGCTGTGAGGGTGCCGAAGCCCTGGAGCAGGCTGCCCAGAGAAGTTGTGGAGTCTCCTTCTCTGGAGAGCTCCCAAACCCTCCTGGGCACTCAAGGGTAGCTGCACCTCTCACCAAGCTTCTCAGGGCATCAGTGAGGGTTCTGCAGTTTGTGCTGCCCTGGCTTTGGTGGGTACCACTTGCTCAGGTGGCCTTTTCCTGCTCCCATCCCCATTCCCAGCTGGAACACACAGGCTCGTGCAGCCGTTTTTAGCAGGCTCTGGAACGTGCCCACATCCTGAGAACAAGCAGCAAACAGCCTTTGTAAAACCAAGGGCCAGGAATTTTTTCCACTTGCATGAAAATATCCCTCAAAAAAACCCCACAAAACCCCTGGAAAAATGTGTCAAAAGAGGCTGGGAGGGAGAAGTGGCTCAGCAAAACCAGCAGCAGATGCTGGCAGGCAGATTCCAAGCTCCACCCCAGTGTCTCCAAGCTTCTAGTCTGGGGCAGGCAATCAAACAACATTTCCAGCAGCTTGGCCCAGGAATGAGCTGAGAGCCAAAGCTGGCATCTGGGTGTTGATGTCTGGACACCACCATCCAAGGGCTGGCATGATCAGAAGCCAGGGAAGGGGCTTTAGAGGTGATTATGGGCACAGGTCATAGGATCACAGAAGAGACCTTCATGACCAGGGAGGTGGTGGAGTTGCCATCCCTGCAGGTGTTGAAGCCAAGCCTGGCTGGGGCACTTAGTGCCATGGTCTGGTTGATTGGCCAGGGCTGGGTGCTAGGTTGGGCTGGATGAGCTTGGAGGTCTCTTCTAACCTGGTCAATTCTATGATTCTATGATCACCCAGCCCAAGCTGTGCCCCTAAGATGTGTCCCTAAGCACCAGCTCCACAGCCATTGAGACAGCCCTGCACATGGGCACTCCAGCACTGCCCTGAGCAGTCTGTTCTGATGTTTGACAACCCTTTCAGAGGAGAAATCTTTCCTAAGAGACAGGGCCCTGTCCATGTCCTCTGGCCCTGCTGCTTGCCACCAGGGTGAAGAGGCTGTCCCTCTCCTCTCTCCAGCCTCCTGGTGCCCACCATGGGGACTGAGATGAAAATGAAGACTGGGGTGAAGCTTTCCATGGTCCTGTTGATGCCTTGGTTCTGAAAACACCACATCTGATACACCCTGCAGCACAGGCAGCAGCACCAAGACACTGGGACTTATTTCTCCTGACTCTGGATGAATTCAGGAACTGCAAAGAGCTCAACACTGTCCACATCCACGCTGCAGATCAACCACCATGAGGAACCCAGCAGCAGGAACACCTCAGAGAGGAGTACAGCATCCCAGGAAGCAAGGAACACACAACAGGTCCTGCTCAGAAGCCTGTCCCCAGATTTCTTATCAGCCCCTTTAAGTAATGGAAGGCCACCAAGAGGTGTCCCTGAAAGGCCACCAGGAGCTCCCACTGAACGGCCACCAGGAGGTGTCCCTGGGAGGCCACCAGAAGCTCCCCCCGGAGCCTCCTGCTCTATCTGATCTTCTTACCCAGTGTGGTGGCTCTGCCAGAGGTGATAGGTAAGTGATGGGTCTCAAGCCCCAGGATAAGCAGGGATTGGCTGCTGCTGTGAATCTCTGCTCCTCTGTGCCAAGCATTTCCCTATCAGCAGCAGCAGAAGCAGTAGCAGCAGCGGTAGCAGTAACAGTAGCAGCAGCAGCAACAGCAGGCAACAGCAGGCAGTAGCAGTAGCAGCAGTGGTAGCAGTAACAGTAGCAGCAGCAGCAGCAACAGCAGGCAGCAGCAGTAGCAGCAGTGGTAGCAGTAGCAACAACAGCAGCAACAGCAGCAGCAGCAGCAACAGCAGGCAGCAGCAGTAGCAGCAGTGGTAGCAGTAGCAACAGCAGCAGCGGTAGCAGCAGCAACAGCAGCAGCAACAGCAGCAGCAACAGCAGCAGCAGCAGCAGCAACAGCAGGCAGCAGCAGTAGCAGCAGTGGTAGCAGCAGCAGTAGCAGCAGTGGTAGCAGCAGCGGCAGCAACAGCAACAGCAGTAGCAACAGCAACAGCAGGCAGCAGCAGTAGCAGCAGCGTTAGCAGTAGCAACAGCAGCAGTGGTAGCAGCAGCAGTAGCAGCAGCAACAGCAACAGCAACAGCAGCAGCAACAGCAACAGCAGCAGCAACAGCAACAGCAGAAGCAGCAGCGGTAGCAGCAGCACTGGCAGTAGCAACAGTGGCAGCAGCAGCAGCAGTGGCAACAGCAGCAGCAGCGGCAGCAGCAGCGGCAGCGGCAGCAGCAGCGGCAGCAGCAGCGGCAGCAGCTGCCACCTTGCATGCCCTGCTGGGCTGAGCCAGCCTGAGCATGGTTTCTGTGCCGTGCCAGCCGTCTGCAGGCAGGAGCAGGAGCAGGAGCAGGAGCAGGAGCAGGAGCAGGAGCAGGAGCAGGAGCAGGAGCAGGAGCAGGAGCAGGAGCAGCTGGAGGCTGTGCTCACCGATGCAGGTCCTGCCGTCGGCGTGCAGGCGGAAGCCTGCCCTGCACTCGCAGTGGTAAGAGCCCAGGCTGTTGACACATCGGTGCTGGCAGCCCCCGTTGTGGACCTGGCACTCGTCAATATCTGCAGAGGAAAAGGAGAACAAAAGCTCAGTGGCCGTAGGGGGCTGGGAGGTCAGCACCGCTCACCCTCTGCTGGCTGACTGCAGGCTGGAGGGAGGAAAGCAGAGGGTGCAGGTTTGCTGCTGCATGGTGGTTCTGGAAGAGACTGCAAGGATGAGCATGCAAGCAGCAAAATAATCCCCAGGGCATCTTGCCTGGCCCTCAGCACAAAGCAGCCTTCATCCTTCTCACCACACAGGGCTCACTCCCTGTCCTTTTAGGATGTCCCTGACTTTTTTAGGCTGTCAGGTAGTGATAGGAGTGGGGAGAATGGAACCAACGTAGAAATGGGGAGATTCAGAGTGGATGTTAGGAAGAAGTTCTTCAGCATGAGGGTGGTGAGAGCCTGGAATGGGTTGCCCAGGGAGGTGGTTGAGGCCCCATGGCTGGAGGTGTTTAAGGCCAGGCTGGCTGAGGCTGTGTGCAGCCTGCTCTAGGGTAGGGTGTCCCTGGGCATGGCAGGGGGGTTGGAACTGGCTGCTCCTTGTGGTCCTTGCCAAACCTGACTGATTCTATGATTCTCTCCAGGACTTTGGCTCATCTAACATTTTACACTTCCTTACTCTGTGTGCCCAAACCAGGCTGGGACAGTCCCTTTGTCCCATGAAGCAGGCTGCCCATGGAGGTTGTGGAGTCACCAGCCCTGGAGGGGTTTAAAAGGTGCTGTGGTGCTGAGGGAGCACTGGAGAGCTTCACAAGAGAGAGGAAGGAGAGAGAGAGAGGAGTAAGAGAAGGGTAAAAGAGGTTGTGGAGGCCTCATTGCAACCTTTCAGTACTTAAAGGGGTCTGTAGGAAAGATGGGGACAGACTTTTTAGCAAGGCCTCTTGGGACAGGGCAAGGGGAAATGTTTTTAAGCTGCAGGAGAGGAGGTCTAGACTAGGTGGAAGGGTGATGGGACACTGCCCAGAGAGATACCAATGCCCTGTTCCTGGAACTGTCCCAGCTGAGCTTGCCTGGGGTGCTGAGCAGCCTGATCTCACTGCAGGGGGAGTGGATGCGGTGCAGTGCTGGTGGCACAGCAGCTGGGGTGGGATTGGGAGCTCTGGTGAGTGGTTGGATGAGAGGACTTCAAAGGTCTCCTCCCCACCCTGCACTTCTGTGGTTCTAGCTCTGCTCCCCAGCCCTCTGCTCCCAGCTCCACGAGAAGGGAGGCAGAATTCCTGCAACAAGGAGCACGCCTGGCCTGTGGAACTGTGCATCCCCAGCTCAGCTGGTGGGACTGCAGGTCCCTGAACAAAAGGCACTCTCCGAGCCAGAGGAACCTCCTGCCAAGTGCTGAGTGATCTTGCAAGAGCTGAAACAGGAACCAGCCCATGAGCTCTTGGTACAGAATCCTCTGGTGCTATCCAAGCTCCAAGAGCAGGGAGGGAGCCTGCAGCGTGTTACGGAAAGGGAGTTTCACTCCTGCTCTGCAGACCTTAAAGGGCCTTCAAGAGCTGGGAATCACTTCCAGAAGTGAGGAGAAGCTGAGGACATGGTGCTAACTGAGATGTCTATCAGGAGCTGTCAAAGGCAATTGCAGCACTCCGGGGCAGAAGGCTCCTCCAGATGCCTGTTGTTAGGAAAAGAGGGAGAGAGGCTGGCGGCCAGGGCTGCTCTCTGCTTGACTCCTGCCCTCCCTGCGTCTCCACTGCACAGGCACAGACATCCCTGGTGGGGTGGGGGAGCCAGATCACATCAGCCTGTCAGACTGCATCACAGACCTTTGGTGGGGGAACCAGACCACATCAGCCTGTCAGACTGCATCACAGACCTCTGGTGGGGTGGGGGAGCCAGATCACATCAGCCTGTCAGACTGGATCACAGACCTCTGGTGGGGGAACCAGATCACATCAGCCTGTCAGACTGCATCACAGACCTCTGGTGGGGGAACCAGATCACATCAGCCTGTCAGACTGCATCACAGACCTCTGGTGGGGGAACCAGATCACATCAGCCTGTCAGACTGCATCACAGACCTCTGGTGGGGGAACCAGATCACATCAGCCTGTCAGACTGCATCACAGACCTCTGGTGGGGGAACCAGATCACATCAGCCTGTCAGACTGCATCACAGACCTCTGGTGGGGGAACCAGATCACATCAGCCTGTCAGACTGCATCACAGACCTCTGGTGGGGGAACCAGATCACATCAGCCTGTCAGACTGCATCACAGACCTCTGGTGGGGGAACCAGATCACATCAGCCTGTCAGACTGCATCACAGACCTCTGGTGGGGGAACCAGATCACATCCCTGTCAGACTGCATCACAGACCTCTGGTGGGGGAACCAGATCACATCCCTGTCAGACTGCATCACAGACCTCTGGTGGGGTGAAGGAACCAGACCACATCAGCCTGTCAGACTGGATCATGGATCACTGAGGGGGTGGGGGAACCAGATCACATCAACCTTTCAGACAGGATCACATATCTCTGGTGGGGGAAACAGACCACATCAGCCTGTCAGACTGCATCACAGATCTCTGGTGGGGGAGGGAACCAGATCAACAGAATAGAATGGAATAGAATAGAATAGAATAGAATAGAATAGAATCAACCAGGTTGGAAGAGACCTTGAAGATCATCCAGCCCAACCTAGCACCCAGCAATATCCAATCAACCAGACCATGGCACTAAGTGCCCCAGCCAGGCTTTTCCTGAACACCTCCAGGCACGGAGACTCCACCACCTCCCTGGGCAGCCCATTCCAATGCCAATCACTCTCTCTGACAACAACTTCCTCCTAACATCCAGCCTAGACCTCCCCTGGCACAACTTGAGACTCTGTCCCCTTGTTCTGTTGCTGGGTGCCTGGCAGAAGAGCCCAACCCCAGCTGGCTACAGCCTCCCTTCAGGGAGCTGCAGACAGCAATGAGCTCTGCCCTGAGCCTCCTCTGCTGCAGGCTGCACACCCCCAGCTCCCTCAGCCTCTCCTCATAGAGTTTGTGTTCCAGACCCCTCCCCAGCCTTGTTGCCCTTCTCTGGACACCTTCCAGCACCTCAACATCTCTCTTGAATTGAGGAGCCCAGAACTGGACACAGCACTCAAGTACATAAACCTTTCAAACTGGATCACAGATCTCTGGTGGGGGAACCAGATCACATCAGCCTGTCAGACTGGAAAGGGCCACAGATCTCTAAGAGGCTGAGGGAAGCTGCTGACAGTCCTGCTGAGAGCACAAAGCCAGGCAGGCAGAAATTCCTCTGCCATGGAGAGGAAGCTTGGGCAGCTTTGGACCCCTGAGCGCTCCCATGAGGAGCTGCTCGGCTGGCACAGCTCTCTGCTGCTGGCACAGGCGTGTGGGTCAGCCCCGCAGCAGGGTGCAGGGAGCCAAGCTGAGCACTGAACCAGCACCTTTTCATCAATGACTGTTGCTAATGAGATAAAGAAACATTTCCTCAATGAATCACAGCAGGGTGTTGCCCTGGATTGTGTCTTTGCAAGCCAGCAGCGCCAAAACCTGCTGCAGCCTGGCCCAGAACAGGCTCCCTGCCCACAGCATCACCCAGCTCCTGCTGCTCTCCTGCTGCCTCCTCACCTGCCTGCGGCTGAGCTCATGCTGCAGAGGCAAAGGGCACCAAAACCCACAAGCAAAGGAGCAGTGCAGCTCTGGCTGAAACCAGGGCTACAGTTTTACAGCATCATAGAATGGTTTAGGTTGGAAGGGACCTCAAAGCTCAGCCAGTTCCAATACCTCTCCCCCCACCAAATAGGCAGGGACACCTTCCACTAGAATAGGTTGCTCAAGGCTTCATCCAGCCTAGACCTGAACACCTCCAGGGAGGTTGTGGAGCACAGAATCACCCAATGTGATCTTTGATCCCATTGGGTGATTCTGTGCTCCACAACCTCCCTGGGCAACCTGTGCCAGTGTCTCACCTCCCTGGGCAACCTGTGCCAGTGTCTCACCACCCTCACTGCAAAGAACCCTTTCCTAACATCCAGTTTCAATCTCCTCTCTGCCACTTCAAACCCATTCCTCCTCATCCTGTCATTACCAGACTTTGTCAACAGTCCCTCCCCAGCCTTCCTATAAGCTCCCTTCAGATCCTAGAAGGCCACTCTCAAGGTCTCCTCAAAAGCTTCTCTTCTCCAGGCTGCAGAGCCCCAACTCTCTCAGCCTGTCCTCAGAGTAGAGCTGCTGCAGCCCTCTGAGCACCTTTGTGGACCTCCTGTGGGCTGGCTCCAACAGTTCCCTGTCCTTCTTGTGTTGGGGGCTCCAGAACTGTTGCCACTAAAAGCAGCCAGCAGCAGGCAAGCTGGGCCAGGGCAGAAGTGTGGAGCCAAAGGTGGCAGAGCCATGGCAACCCCAGCTTGTGGCTGTTTCAGGACACTTTCCACTAGAAAGCCTCTCACTGCTGCACAGCCTCAGAGTCAGAGCCCATAAAAGTGGTCCTCTGGCCTCTCTGCCCTCCCATGCCCAAGAACTCTGAGTATTGGCTTCTGGGGTCCTGCTCTGATATGCCACACAAGGCTCCTTCCTCAGAGCTCCACACTGTAGCTGCCATCTTCATACAGCCACCAGAACATGTAATGCCAGGACTTGCCTCACTCAGGGCAAGGATCCCTCTCTTGGGTGTTTAAGAAGGTTTGGGGATGTTCTTCCTGTCCTTCTCCTCCCACAAGAGCTTCCATTCTTAAAGAGTACATTTTTGAGGTGAAACTTAAGCTTAAAGTGATGCTCTCCCAAGAGCAACTCAAATCCAAACCAGCTTTCCTCAGGGAGACAAAAAATTGCTGTGGCATGAAGCTGTCAGAGCAACCAAAGCATTTCCCCCTGCGAGGGCTTGGCACAATGTGGGTGCTGCAGAGCCCTGGTGATGTCCCCAGCCTGCAGCTCCACAGCTTGAACCTGGGTGTTCAGGTCTGACATCTCCAAGAGATCACCCAAGGTCCATCCCTGACTGGAAGGAGGATGCCACAACCTTGGTCCCTTCCTCACTGGAAGGAGGATGGCACTCCCTTGGTCTCTCTCTCACTGGAAGGAGGATGGCACTCCCTTGGTCCCTCTCTCACTGGAAGGAGGATGGCACTCCCTTGGTCCTTTCCTCACTGGAAGGAGGATGGCACTCCCTTGGTCCCTCTCTCACTGGAAGGAGGATGGCACCTCAAGCCCCTGGCACAATGGCACAAGGACAAGGCACCAGTCTTCCCACAGCTGCCCAGTGCCAGAAGCGAAGTTGATGCCCCTGCCTGGCATGGTGGAAGTGTGCCCAGTCCACTCATGCACTGCAGTCCATGAGGAATCCTGTGCCCCACTATGGGCACAGCCTGTCAGCAGGACGCCGCCAGGGCATGCTTCATGCTTTGCTTTTCTGCTCCTTCTCCTTGTTTCATGAACATGTCTGGGGGCAGAATGTGCTATGAATACTCAGAGCTGGCTGCAGGCAGCTCAGGAAGAGGAGAAGTGAGGTCTGGGAAGGTTCTGTAGAGGGTAATAAAGCTTTCTTGGCCTGAATTTCAATGACTGTTCCACTGCCTCCCTAATCTGACACCACTGAGGACTCCGTGTCCAAGAAAGTGCTGCCTTGAGCAAAGCTCTTCCTGCCACCCCATAAGTCAGGCTCAGGAGCTGCACATCTCCTCTCTCACTGTCTCCTCTTCCCCCTCTGTCTTTTTCACCCTCTAAATCTCTGGATGTCCCCATCCCAGGGGCCCTCTGCTCCGTCTCACCTTGCTGTGGGGCAGCAGCCAGTCCTTCCTCACAGCCCTGCACAGGAACAGCCTCACCTCAGCCTGCACACTCCTTGTGCCACCCAGCTCAGCCGGCACACTCCTTGTGCCGCCCAGCACTGCCTGCCCGCTCCTTGTGCCACCCCGCTCAGCCTGCACGCTCCGTGTGCCACCCAGCTCAGCCTGCACGCTCCTAGTGCCACCCAGCTCAGCCTGCATGCTCCCTGTGCCACCCAGCACAGTCTGCATGCTCCTTGTGCCACCCAGCTCAGCCTGCATGCTCCTTGTGCCACCCAGCTCAGCCTGCACACTCCTTGTGCCACCCAGCTCAGCCTGCACGCTCCTAGTGCCACCCAGGGAGGTGGTGGAGTCGCCGTCCCTGGGGGCGTTGAAGCAGAGCCTGGCTGGGGCACTTAGTGCCATGGTCTGGTTGATTGGCCAGGGCTGGGTGCTAGGTTGGACTGGATGAGCTTGGAGCTCCCTTCCAACTTGCCTGATTCTATAATCCTATAATCCTATGATCCTCTGATGCTATGATCCTCTGATCCCATGATCTTATGATGCTATGATCCTCTGATCCCATGATCCTCTGATCCCATGATCTTATGATGCTATGATTCTCTGATGCTATGATCCTCTGATGCTACTGATCCTATGATCCTATGTCCAAGCCTGACACCTCCAGAGCCTGCTGAGGCATCCTTTGCCTGGATGCCCTCTGGAGACTCTGCACCTTCTGGCAGGGTCCAGTTTGCTTTTGGTGGTGCTGTGGCTGCACCAGGAGCACCACCTGGAGCCAGAAACCACCTCCTGGGGCCAGGACAGAGCCTGCCTGTGACAGGTCACCTTGCTCTTGGTCTTGGCAGCAGAGAGACCCCAGCCCCTGGCACCAGGCTCTGTGAGCAGCGGTTTGTGGCAGGCTGAGGTTGTTTCCCTGCTGGAGAGCTGACAAAATCTGCTTGAAATTCATAGAGCAGAGAAAGAAAATGAGAAGCACAAAGAGGCTCCTGAGGAGGGCAGCTGGCACCCAGCAACCCAGCGCCATGCCAAGCCCCACTGCCTGCCTGCTGCATCCTGCTGCTGGGGACTGGGCAGCAGGCACTGGCTGAAGCCTGCTGAGGCAGAAACAAAACCCAAACACAGCCAGAGCCTGGGAGTGAGGCTTGGCTGCCTGGGCAGGGAACCTGCCCTGCTTCACCAGGAGGCTGCAGCTCATGTCCTCATTGCTGAGGACACAGCAGAGAATCAGAGAGTGGTGGAACTGTTTTGGTTAGAAGAGACCTTCCAGATCACAAAGTCCAACCTTGAACCTAGCACTGCCAGGGCACCGCCACACCATGGCACCCAGCACCACATCTCCATGCCTTTGACACCTCTCCAGGGATGGAGGCTCCACCACTGCCCTGGGCAACCTGGGCCAGCACTTGGTAACCCTCAAGGGGAAGAAATTGTTCCTTGTGGCCAACTTCAATCTCCTCTGATACAACTTGAGGCCATTTCCTCTTGTCCTGTCTCTTGTTCTTTGGGAAAAGAGATTAAATCCCACCTGGCTCCAGCCTCCTTTCAGGGAGCTGTAGAGAGCAATGAGGTCTTCCCTCAGCCTCCTTTTCTCCAGAGTGAACACCTCCAGCTCCCTCCTCTCCAATCCTGTTCTCCAGACCCTGTGCCAGCTTTGTTGCCCTTCTCTGGACACACTCCAGCCCCTCAATGCCCTTCTTGGAATGAAGGGCCCCAAACTGAACCCAGAACACCATGCTGGTGTTCCCACCAGCTGCTTCCCTGGACAGAACCAGTCCATCAGACCTCAGAGCCTGGCTCCATGGACCAACAAGAGCAGAGAAGAGGAAGCCAAGACTGAAAGCAGAGGAGGCTGGAAGGAGATGGCTTTGGCTAAGTGCACCCCACGGCCTCGCACAGGTCCTTCAGGAAGGGATTTATCTGCAACAAGAGCTCCCTGTCAGAGGAAAGAAAGTGGCAACAACAGCTCTGCTAATTACTAAATGCTTAGTACAGAGGCAGTTTATCTCCTCAGAGGGCTGAGGAGGAGGAGATGGATCCCAGCTGGAAGCCCAAGCAGGAGACAGCCTGCTCAGGTTTGCTCTGCCTGGCCTAAGAGCAGTGCCAGGCTCCAAGCCCTGTGGCAGTCAGCCTGGATTACAGAGCAGGGCTGCAGGGAAAAGGTTAGTTAAAACCCATCAGGATGAGCCTGTGTAGGGCTGAGAGACTTTTATCTTCCTGGTACCAGTTTGTTGAAGCCAATTCAGCAGTTTTAAGAGGTGAAGAGACAGGAAGGAGATGAACAGAGGGGGATGGGTGGCTGAAGATGACCTCAGGGCTGCTGCCCAGGTCTGCAGACACAGGGCAGGGACTCAGGGCATGGAGTGGTGCTGGGATGTGGTGGGAGGAAAACTCTCCATGCTTCACTTCAGCTCTTGCTTTGGCTGCACAGCCCCTGGCACAGATCATCTGGAGGCTTCCTTATTCCATGCTCCAAGTGCAGACAGGACTCAGCAATGCCAAGGTCACACAGCAGGAGGAAGACGTGGGAGAGGAAGATGCTTATCCCCACTCTGCTAACCTGGAGCTGTTCCCTCCTCCAGTACAAGGCCAGATGGTGCCTGCCTCAGGCTGGTCTCAGCTTGCAAGCAGCATGAGGAAAGAAGAAAGGTCACCTGGGGTGGTCAAAATGCCTCCACACCCTCAGCTTGGTCTTGTTGTAGAACAGGCATTAGGGAAAGCCCTGGAGGCTCTTACAGAGCTCCACAGGGTTCTTCAGGCTGGCATCTCTTCCACTGCAGCCTCTTCTAGCCAGCTGGGAGATGTCTGCAGCTTCCTGTGCCACCCTGCACAGTCCCAGTGTCCAAAGGCACTCCAGGAGCAGAGACTTTGGCTGACCAGGTGAAGCTGCACCAGGGAGCTGCACTGCCTCAGCCACTCTCCTTCTCCTCAGCTCACCTCGGTGTGCCTGCAAGCAGCTGGCAGAGCTGCTCAGCTCTCCTTGGGCTCACATTTCTCTCTCTGGATCTGCTGGTAACTGGGTCTTGCTGGGAGCAGGGCAGAGGTGCAGGTAACAACAAGCAGGCAGCCTGCCCCTGACTCGCTGCTCACTTGCTGAAAGCTGCTTCCTGAGCTCTGTTCCAACCCTCTCCTGTGTGCAGGGCATCACTGGCTGGGAGCTGCAGCTGTGCAGAGGGACCTTGGCTTGGTCCATGGAGCTAAACACCAACATGCACCTGGCAGAGGCAGCAGAGGATGGAAATGCAGGTTGCTGCTGAGGGAGCTGCTGGAAATCACACCAAAGCTCCCAGCCATGCTCTGCTGCGCTTCAGAGACTCCAGCAAGGCTCCAGGGATGATTCACTGCCAGTGCCCAGCAGGGCACAGTGACCTTCCTGCAGGGCTAGCTGGAGGACAGCACACATGGCACTGGCACGGGGCTCCAGCAGAGCTCTGGTGGCACACAGGTGGTGCTGTAAGGCACTCAGTGCAAAGCTCACTGTGGTTACACCAAACCCCTCTCTGCTCTCCATTCCTACAGCAGCTGCCTGTGCTGCCCTTGCTTTCACAGCTGGCTAATGGAAGGAACACAGCAGTGCAGGACCATGCCCTGCCTTGGCACTGCAAGAAAACCACTGAGTGGCACCATGGAAACCTCATGACCTAGAGAAGAGCAGCTGCTGCCTGCTGGAGGCAAGCTGGAGGGGAAAAGCATCAACCAACATCACAGCAATGCCAGCTCAGGGTGAGCAACGTGCCCACGGCTGCATCCTCTGCCTTACCACCTGCAGGGGTGATGCCAGCCTCCCAGGGGTTGTGACAGACCTTGGGGTCTCCACCTGTATGCTGGAGGATGAGGGCTGCAGAGCAGGAGGAGCTCATCTCAGGTCACATCTCCTGAGCACCTGCTGGAGTTCAAAGCCAAAACCTGATTCCCTGGCAAATGGTCTTGTGTGCCACGGCAGCAGCTGCAGAGCAAGGGCCCAGAGGGTGCAGGGGACAGTTCCAGGTGGCCTTGGAAGCTCCAAGGTCTAACCCCAGGGCTCTGCTAGGTGCACCTCAGCGACCTGCACAGCAAAGGCTCATCCTGCCAAAGGAGAGCACCGAAGTGGTCACCCAAGTCAGGCTTCACCCCTCCAGCTGCTGGTTCTGTCAAAGGTACCACTCAGAGGAGGCATTTTTCATGCTGCAGCATGCCAGGACTTTGCTTGTTTGCAGAGACAGAAAGAGAGGAGAAGATTTTCTTCTTTTTTCCTTCTCTTTTTTGTTGTTTTTGGGTGTTCTCAGCTGGGTGGGGCTGGAGGCTGTGCTGGCTTGGACTGGGGTTTGTTTTCTTCTGTAATCTGCACCTATTTTGTCAGCTATGTGAGAACATCAGACATAACTTGTTGGAAGAAAGACACATTGAGGCTTCCCAAGCAGATACTGGCTTGCAACCATCTGGATATCCAGGCCTTTTCCAGAGGGGAAGGCAAGCAGGCTCCTGGAAAAGAGGCTTGGAGCTCACACACCTGCCAGTGGATGCCTCACTTCTGTCCCCAGGTTCAGAGCTCTTGCAAGCATGGCCCAAGGCTGCGCTGCTGCTCGGCTTGAAGCTTTAGCTGAGGTCCCTCCTGGCCACATGAAGGACAACCTCAGCCCTGCAGACCCAGAGGTGCCTCACATCAGAGCTGGGATACAGCCAGGAGGCACAGGGAGCTGCCAGCCTGTGGAGCTCAGGTGAGCAGGATGCAGCTGAACTGGCAAGCAGGGAAGGGAAGGCTGCAGGTTTGCACTCCAGACACAAGGCTGGAGCTGGGGAGCTTGCCTGGGAGCGAACACAGCTGGATGGAGGCAGGCAATGTGGTTTGAGCTGGAGACAAATATCTGGGCTATAAATAAATGAACAGCAGCTCAGGCCACGTCCCCAGGCCTGGCACAGCTCTCAGCCTCACTGATAGCACTCTGAGACCCTGCTGCTCGGGGGCATTTCTTTCTCAGATAGTCTCAGGCTGAGCTAATGCATTGCTGGATGGCTCCATGCCTCGTGAGCATCCCTGATCTTCAGGGGGCTGCACAGATCCTCAATCTGCAGGCAACCACAACCTCTATCTGCTGCTGAGACAGCTGAGAACAGACCCCAGGTGGAACAGAGGTGAGTGTGGGTGAGAACATCACACCATGGTGAAGTGCAACAGCAGACAGCAAACAATCCCTTGGTGCCACCATGCAGAGCCTGACACAGTGCAGCTGAAGGTGCAGGTCCCATAAGTCAACCAACCAACCCCAAGTAAAGCTCTCAATGGCAGGAGGAGCTGCAAGTTTGCTCCTTATGGACTGGGCAATGGGACTGTGGAACCTCTCTTTAGCTTCTGGTGTGCTGGCATCTCCATCCTCTGCTAGCTGACAGGGGCTGGGACCTATCCTGACTGCCTGAGGGGGGTGACAAACCGCTGGGTACCATCAGCAGAGGGCGAGAGCAGGGAGAGGACACAGCAGCTCCATCCTTTGCACCTGCCCGGTGGGAAGCTGAGGCTGGTCCAGCACCGTGCACACAGCAGCAGGGTCGAGATGCCTTGGTTAGGGTTTTGTTTCCCAACAGACACTGCAAAGCCTGGGCAAGGAGCCTCAGCCCCAGCCCTCCCAGCTCCTGGCTCCCAGCCTCCCCTCACAGGGATGCTCCAGTCCCCTCTGCATCTCCACTGGACTCTCTCCACTAGTTCCCTCTCTCTCCCCTGAACTGGGGATCCCAGAACCGGTCCCAGTGCTCCAGATGTGGCCTCCCTAGGGCAGAGTGAAAGGGGAAAAGAATCTGTCTCGTCCTGCTGCCCACCCTCCTCTGGCAGCTCCAACTCTACCAGTCTCATGGGGAGCAAGGCAGTTTGCTTCCTGACAGAGCAGCCTCGATTTACTGCCCTGGGCTGGGGTGAGAT
Organism: Tricholaema leucomelas; assembly: GCA_013400475.1. Taxonomy (NCBI): domain Eukaryota; kingdom Metazoa; phylum Chordata; class Aves; order Piciformes; family Lybiidae; genus Tricholaema lacrymosa; species Tricholaema leucomelas. Next base: position 32,820 of record WAAF01005907.1, read on the forward strand.
CCTTTGGAGCTGAGGGAAAAACTCCTCAGCATCCCTGGCGGGACAGAATTGGTGCTCCAAAGGAGCACTGCACAGCAACTGTCCCTGACCATGCCATGGGGCTGCACAGCGATCGATGGAGAGAAACTTGCCCCTTCTGCTCCGCCTGCAGGGACTCCTCAAGACAAGGAACCACCGAGCGCTGGGAGGACTCCCAAGTGATGCTACCAACAGAGGCAGACGTGCAGCCAGGTCCCTAGCTGGTGACTCGCCCCCGCAACTCCATTCTCTGTCTCCCCGCAGCACCCCCCGGGCTCAGGACCCTCCCAAGCCCCGCTCCGTACCTGCCCTCAGCTCGGCGTGCCCTGCTCCGTGCCCAGCCCGACCCAGGTAGCAGGGGTAGCAGCTCCTCCAGAGGTAGTGGTAAGGGTAAGGGTAATGGTAGTGCTCGCCGGCGCTGCCCGGGACGCTGCCCAAGCACCACAGCAGCAGCCAGAGCCGCCCCATGACCGGCAGCGAACAAAAGCAGCGCAGCCCCGCGGAGCGCAGCTCTCCGCAGCTCAGGGCAGAGCAAAAGGAGCCGAGCTGCAGGAGCCGGCAAAGAAAAACCCCGCTCCGAGCCCGGGAGCGGAGGGAAACCCGGGAAGAGGAGGGAGCGGAGCCGGGCGGGGACTGAGCCTGCGGGCGGGCGGGTCCGGGACGGCTCCGCCTGCGCAGGTAGAGCCGAGCCCGGGACACCATGAACCCCCCCCCCGCCCCCAGCCTTCCCCCGCACCCCTCATCTTCACCCCTACACCCGCCCAGCCTCTCCTTCTGCATCGCTCATCCTTCCCCCTGCATCAC